>JAZGTJ010010422.1:0-18113 GCA_036877575.1 Botia almorhae
TTTGCCAAACGCATAAATGTGAATGTAAATATTTTTATTGTAAATGCGGAAAATGCACCCATAGTGAATTCATAAGCTGTTATCTTACATTGTGTTTTTGATATGTAACGCTCCCAACAACTGTAAATCTTAAAGAAAAAATGTGACTCTTGTTTGTAAAATCCAAGATGAAGTCTTATAATCTAATTATGAGATTAGGACCATCAAAGTTTGACCATGATTCAAATCATAGTGTAATTAACAATTGAAATCAGTGTTAAAGATATCAAGGTTATCTTTTCACAAAATGTCATTTACATTATGTAGGATGATTGTATGTAGACAACAGTAAATCACAAAAAATGACTTTAGCTGGTCTTCACAGACAGGGTCACATATGCCCTCAAATTTTCAAAAACTCCCATGTAAACCAATCCCTGTGGGCAACAGTAAGTTAATTTCTGACACTGATAACACACATACACAATTAATAGCTTTAAAGTGGCATGCTATATAACCATACATGCTGTATAAGTATACATAATCATTACATAGTGTATATACAGTATGTCATGTGACTGTGCCCCCACGTCCTTTTCTCTGTTGTTCTCATTAATGCAGCAGTAGGAGGCATCACGATAGTGATGACGCAGACAGCCACAGGAGACAAAGGCACAAGCGCTCCAGGCATTATCGAGAGAGCAGAGAGCCCAGCGAGGAGTGCAGTGTGGATCAGGAGAACCAATCAGAGGCCACCAACTAATTCTCTGACCAGTTGGTGAATCTGTTTGATGGGCAATAGGAGGTATTTAGATTAAAGCTCATCAGTCCATTCACCAGTGAGTGTGACCAACTGTGGAGTGACCAACTGGTAATCGATATTGAGAAGCCAGATGCCAAACACTTGATATGCCAATTTATGTTTTACTTTTAGAGATTTAATTTCTTGAAAACATCTTTATGAAAATTAAAAAGTGGTCCAAGGGGCTGTTTTTAATTTACCATTTTATTTATCTACTTAAAATGACTTGAACAACATTATTGTTGATTTGATAATACAAAATGGTATTTTTGTTGTGTCAAATGTAAATTTTGTTTAAGCAAAAATAATATAAATATGATTAAGTCACTGTGAAAGTGTGTGAACAGTGATTGATTGTGGAGAATGCTAGCAGCAGTACCGACCTTCTGTCAAGGTTGTAAACTGACATTTACACACAGAGATAGCTAAGAAATATCACACAAGTGTCCTTGTAGAATGACTTTATTGATCATTGAACCAAAGGTACCAACAGAGATACAGTATACTGCACAAGCCAAAGCATGAGATGCCAAAGCACGCACCCTACCCATAATGATACACACACACGAACACACACTCAGCCTGTCACACATCGTTCTGTTCTTATTTTTTTCCTCCAAAGTAAAAAATAAAATCAGCAAGGCCACCAAAATCTCACATTATCATTATAAGCATTATAAGTTATCATCCATTTTTAAAATAGATTATGAACATTGCTTTTCTATTTAATATTATTTTAGTTGCTATTCTTTTTATAACTCACTATAGTTTGTTTTTTCAGCAACAGCATCTGTAACGTACCAACATAGAACTACTTGGCAAATGTGTCTCCATGCCAGCAAATGGAGAGAGAATTAACAACTTTCAGAAAAAGCAAAACAAAGCTGACATCCGAAAGCCATAGGAACAGAGAGAAATAAACCAAAGTAACATTAGTCATAGTACAAGTGCTTAAATTGTTTTTTTTAGACACCAACATTTACAGTAAAGAAATGTGCGTCCACTTTAATGCATTTTCTAACATGTAAAACTAATGGAATTGGCAACGTGTGTGTTCACCACCCAAATCCAACACATCCCAGCATCCGTGTGAGCCACAACAGCTCACACACCTTTCGTCCAACAGACGTCCAACTCTGCCTCTATGAAACAACAATAGTCACAAAATCTGACTACATAGAACAGTGCCCATAATTTTATACATCTATTTCTGACTCATTTATTGTCAGACACTCCCCTCATTCCATCTTCAGAATTATTAACTCATGTGTACTTCTCCTGAATATTGTGTTTTTGACCTTCCCAAGTCCCGTCTCTTAGTTCCAACAAGTTCCACCTTCCATCAATAACTGTTTTTTTCTTCGCATGTCCTTTCCTCATCAGCATATGTTATCTATGCCTTGCCCATTAATGAAGGGGCAGTTGTAAAAGTGCCTCCTAACTTTGGAATATGTTTAAACATGCCTCTTGGGGGCAGGGTCATATAATCAGCTCCACCTTCTTGTGTAGAGTCTCGTAAAGTCCCTAGTACCTGGGTGAGGTCCATGTGTCATTTTCTGCTTCCTAAGGCAGTCCTTAAGTTGTGCCTCTAAAGGAAGTCTTGTTTTCTAAGATCCACCAGTTTTGTTGTCGTTATATGGTCTGTATTATAAGCTCCACCCCTTAATGCAGGGTCAGTGTGATAAGCCCCTCCCCTATGCAGTGTAGTCCTATAGCAGGCTGCCGGGCCAAGAAACAATGGTGAGAGTGATTCTGCCTCTCAGCTCCTTGAGCAGACGCACCAGAGCTGTATGTGTCATTCCCCAGGTGCTCTTTCCATTCACCTCCAGCAAGATATCCCCACAGCTAATAACACAACACAACACAGAGAGGGTGTGTCAGTATATTGAGTCATGACATGGAGATTGAGGGAAGAAAGGACAAAAGATCAAGAAAAGCATTTAATATATTCCAAGCTGTTTGTATTGGTGTTTTACATAAAACATGGGCAATATGGCCATTTTGATTGCTTGGGTATTTGACAGAAAAATTAATTATGTACTTGTGGCCATCTGTATAAAAAACAGATATTCCAACTATCTTTACCGTATCCTGCCGTCATTATAAGCAGGTGTGCCCTCCACGATGGAACGAATGAAGAATGACTGATTACAGTTGAGTTCTTCCTGACCTCCCACGATACTGAAACCCAAACTGCCAGACGTGCTTCTGCGGAGGACAATGTCCTTACAGCAGTATAGATGCCTGAAATAGACAACATTTAATGCATGAAGGTAAAAAAATGAAAGTTCTGAAAAGAATTTAAATGTCTAATTTAAAGGTCTGTTTAAAGCAGCCACACTTTTAAACATCTAAATCTCTCACAGAGCTTTCTTCAGTTCTTTTCTCCACCCATCCATCTCTCTCTTTATGCCCTATCCAAAACATTTTGAATTATTATTAATATGAAATCGTTTGGAAAGTTATTAAGAGCTTCCATACTTCATTAGGGGAAATGATTCTTTTACAAATTCACACAGATGTACTAAATACAAGGGAGGGAGAAAGAAAATCTAAATGTGAGAAGGAAAGGAGGGGGGGTGTGAGTGAGAAAAATTGATAAAAGAAGAAAACAAGCCTACACAACAGACTGAACAGTGAGAACAGCATATTGAAATTGACATGAGTGAAAAGCTGTGAAGCTTGAGGGGATGAATATGTGTTTAATATGTGGTACTGGGTCTTTAATACATTTTCTGTGACTAAGTTGGTTTGTGAAAATGAGACCTATGCACCTCGTATGATATGATAAACAGACTGTACTCCTATACCTGAGTGCTTCATTTGTGTAAGATTTAAGAGGTAAAAGTTGGGCAAGCTGTACCACTTTTTTACCAAAGCTATTCTCAAGGCAACGAGATGAAATTGTGGTTAAACATACATTTAAATATATTTAATGTCTAATGTCAACTGAAATTAGAAAAAAAGCTGCAGATTGCAGATCCAAACCAAAGAAACAAGAAGTATTTTAAAACTTTTATCCACTGGCCACTTTTATCCATATTATCCCTGTCTGTTCTATAAAGTTGACTTAACTTACTAGACTTCATAGTACTTCCTTCATTTTACCTGGGCAGCTGAAGCCAGGACACCCAAAGAGGTGAGTAGTCATCATTAGGCAGGGGTTGTTTAATATCTCCGGGGGGAGAGGGCACGAGAGTGCAGGGCGAATGCAGTGGGGGCATGCAGTCCAGAGAGCTCTCGTTGGGAGGTCTCATTTCCAGCACCTGCAGGATCACCGGGGACGAGGTGTTCTTCAAGTTAGCCACAGCCTCACTCCGAGTCACACCCGTCAGGTCAACCCCATTTACATTTAGCAGGATGTCACCTAGGATACGAAGATAGTGATGTTACTATGGCAATCAAAAGATTGCTTGTGATTGTTGCAGTGCACAATGGCATAAAAATGACCTTATTTGCTGGGTATGTATGATTTAAACTAGCTTTAAGTATCAAACAAATTTTTGTCTTTCAGCATAAAAAATATGAAATTCATATATAACAATTAGAGACAATTAGGAAATTAAGTCGCAGTGTGCATGTGTTTGTAGGCTTCTTTACATCTGTCTGTATAAGGTCAGCAACATAACAACACATCTTTTCACACATTACAAAAAAAGCTGCAAAAATAAAAACGTATGCACTCAATAGGGGTTAATGATTCTGTGAGCATGTATGATGGAGAGACAGATTTGCTAGTATGGCAGGTGTATGAGTGGGAGTGTGTTGCTGTACAAGTGTGTCATTTTCCAGTGTTATATGCATATATTTGCAGAACTAATGACGGTTATACATATGCATAAGCAGGTGTGTCTTTGGTTGTGTGTGTTTACTCGCATTCACAGGGAGTGACAAAGGAAAGATCAGAGGGGCACCTTGGAAACAGGTGTGCTTGGCTTTGTCAGCTGTGTCTCAATAGGTTAAACACTCTGTAAGGCTTTACCTTTGCGGATCGAGCCCTCTTGCCCCACCACGCCATTGGGGTCAACGTTGGTAACATAGACAGGCAGGTCCCACCCTCTGCTGCTCATCCCCCCAGCAACCGTCATACCCAGAGAATCATGAGGCTCCTTCAGCAGAGTCACTGTCTTCTCGTAACACACAGGCTTTTGGCATGAGTCCTGGAGTGAACAGAGGAAAGATGTTTCTTTAACTGTAGCACTTTATGTACTAAGCGTTGCTTTGTATTTTGTCCTTTTGAAATATAAAGGTAACATTAAACTTAAGAAGCATTGTGCAAATGTCTACATCAATTGTTTTACTTTTATTTTTTATGAATTCATAGACTAAAAATGCCTATTGAATAAAGAAAAATCCAGGTAAATATACTTTTCATAAACATATTTCTACTATATTACTAATATATATTATTAATATATGTAGTCATAAATTCTCAAATTTGTCAAATAGAAAAGTGTAAAAAATATTATTTTATTGGTGTATTTTAATTATGTATTAAATGAAATTAGCCTTAGCGGGAGAAAAAAATTAGCAATTTCCAAACAAGTTTAAAATGCCTACTTAACAGATTGTTATCAAACAAAATATATAAGGTGGAATGCCAGAAATGACAGTGTGGTGGAAATGTTTCTAAAAAAAAAAATTGACAGAATAGTGCTATGATACATACATGTCCACTGTTACATTTATGTACATTGTTAGAAGACAAACTACATTAACTAGTAAAAGTGGAAAAATAGTGTATGCTGTATGTATGTGTATTTGTGAGGTTTGGTTACCTGTTACCTGTTTTTAAGCTCTAATGTAATAGGGTTACACTCTCCTGACACGCCAACTAAGAAAGCAAATTCTATACACGTGACTGCCTGATGCCTGTTTGTGTTTGTAATGAATTGTGAGCTTGCAGGACGCTGCAATATTGCTGACCGCAGCCAAATTTAGCTTTGGATTTCTTCCAAAAACAACCAACACAGCTAAGTACTAACTTAATAAAAAGTGTTATTAAAGTTCAATAAAAGGGCTGTTTGTATTTAGTCTGTACCTCAGGCTACGGAAAATCTGATCTGTACCGTTACTGTGTGCAGCTTATCGCTGGAGAAAATGTGTGTTGGCTGTATCTAATTCAATGGAGCAAAATCTCCCTATAATGTGAAGCCAGAACATTTTTACCTCTCAGAGTGTGTAAAAGAAAATGAACAAGAGTTAAAAAGATGTTGAAAAGTGTTGAAAGTATGTGGAGAATGTGGTGAAAAGATAATGAAGAAGAGAAAGAATAATAAATAGCTGTGAAGTTGAATTTTAATAGAACAGGGGGACTTGTCTGTGCAAATATTGAACTGCAGAAAATCCTTTTTAAAAGACGCAAAGAAATCCACCCTGCCATGGCTGTTTCCCCTGCTGTGTTTTCTGCCATTAATGGCTTTGGAGAGTAACACTGAGAGGATTGTGTGTATGTGTGTGTGTGCGCACAAAAGCTGGCTGATTGCTTGATTCTTTGATATAGAAGTAATAGGCTTTTAACTCCTTTTCCCAATTAAACTATCATTACTAAAGTTCTGTAGGTGAATAGGAAACAAAGAGAGGCTGTTGTTTAAGTTTGTCCTGACTCACCAGTAAAGAGTGCTCAATATCTACAGGCGAGTAGGGTGGTGGTCCTTCCATGTTCCATGGTGCCTCTTGTAGAATGTCTGGAGTGGGGATGTGAGTCTGGCGGGACACGATGAAGTGGACACGGTCCTCACTTGCCTGCAGAGTGCATAGGGGTTAGAGGTTTAGAGGCTTTAAAAGCTTTTTGGTTTTGGAGAGGTTTGGGGTATCTGTCTAGGTCACCACCTAGCCAAACAACTAAACTAGCTGATAACCAGTTTTGCCAGACAGGGAGACCACCTAAAGGTCAGCTTGGCAGGACTGGCAGACCAGCTAGACCTGCTTAAACCAGCTTAGGTCAACTTGAGCCTACGATGAGGGCAAACAAAGGACAAGAATTTCCCTAAGGAATGAGCAGTTCTAAAACATTTACAAATCAAAATAACTTGCTCATACCCAAGAGAGATTATGTGTGGGTGTGTAATGTCCTATTACTCTACGGAAGTCTAGGAACCACAATTACCAGATGTTGTGATGAATGCTAGTGCCCTACAGCTCAGACACAGTGTGAATGTGTGATTATATCTTAGCAGTGTGTACTTATTAAAAGAAAACCAATATATATGGAGATTTGGGAGCCATGCTACAGTATGTTTATGTATGGGCTAAAACAGTGCAAAAGTTTTTTCTCTTTAAGCTATCTTTTGCTCTTTCTCTTATCCATCTTTGTTATTCCATGTGAGTGCATTGCGTCTTTATTCCTCACTAACCTTTTCCCCTTACAACCGTGTAGCTTGTTGTTAGTCTCAGGCACACACCCCCACACTGGCCCACTCTGGGCCTGTGGAGTTCTTGGGAGTCTAATGCCCTGTCCCTGCCATTTAATTGAGTGGGCCTAGCTTGTTATCACCCTAATTTAACTAATTTAATAAGTTTCCTGCCAGTAGTTAATCTATGTCAGAAACCGCCTGCTGTAAGCGGCCATCTTGGCTCCTTTGAGACCTTACACCAGACAGGAAGCAGCAAGCTGAAAAACAACTTTAAGACTAGCAGGAACGACCATGCTGAAATACATTTAAATTAACACAATCACTCTTATTGTTATTACCACGGGTTCAAGGATTGGATGGTTAGCATTGCCCATTGTCTCTTCTGTTAAACCTTTGATGTTTCTTACAGTGCCACTTACCTGAATAAGCAGTGCAGCATGCTCTGGTGCTCCGTATCTCAGGTCGTGTCCATTGATGGCCAGTACACGATCATCTACCCTTAGCCTCCCATCACGAGCGGCCAGCCCCCCCTCCAGCAGGTGGAAAATGAAGACACCATGCTCATCAGGTCTGCGCACCAGCTTGATGCCCAGTTGTTCATCTGGGGCCCTTTTGACGAGGACTACGTGCAGGCTGTCATCTCGAATGGTGGGGGTGTGGGCAGGGAAGCCGTCAGAGGGAGAGTGGTGGTGAGATCGGTAACGGTGGCGCTGCTCCCGCAGTACAGTCAAGCGCAGCAGTGTACAGGGCTGCTTAAGAGCCGCCACTGCATAACAGTGAGGCACATTACTGATGTCTATACCATTGACCTGAGTGAGAGAGACAGAAATTAAATAAGAGAAAGTGAGTGAGTTTTAATAATTATAAGCGTAATTACGGCGTCCATATTTAATAAAGTTCTACGTCGGCCCTGCCTTTATCATGCTGTTTAATAAATAATTTATCTGTGCTTTGAGCTGTCATTAAGAAAGTAAAATTTTCAGCTCCATTTAACACATTTTTCATTCCATAGAATTCCACAGATTTTTCCAAAATATTAGTGAAGAAAATGTAAAGTTCAAAGATTCTGTTAAACCAAACTATATATAAAATTCCTGTACACTCCCCTCCAAACAACACATGGTAACTTGCTATCAAGACCAGGACAATTCAATCCTACTGTACAACAATGTAACACCAAACCTCTTTTCTCAGCCAAACTTGCACACCTTGAGAATCATGTCTCCAGGAAGCAGTCTTCCATCCCGAGCAATCACCCCCTCTCTATAGATGTCCTGTATAAGGATGCGAACAAGAGGCGTCTCGTTGCCACCGACAACGCTGATAGCCAGAGGTTCACAGGGATCTGCTCTAGTAATCTTAATACTTGTGACCTCTCCATCAGGGATTAGATGATGCAGCTGAGGTAATGCAAATACTGTATGAGAGAGATAGAGAAACAGAGAGAGAGAGAGAGAGAGAGAGAGAGAGTCTACAATCATTGAGCTCCATCACTTTCTGGAGGTTCATGGAGTGCCACACAAACAGAATGTGTGCTATAAACAGGGCATCTGTTCAGACAAAAGCAGAGCCAAACATGACTTCATAATTTAAAAAAAAGGAAACGCAGCTAAAATAATTATGTAGTTACAGCCTTTCAAACAAAACCCAGATAGCTTGTTTCTGAACTGAACTAATTTTTAGCAAGGAAATCAAATATACAACTTTATTAATATGCATTTGTGGAAATGACCAAAAGCTAAAGCATAAATGTGCAGCCAGAGGGCTGGATTTATAACAGAAGTCACACTTAAAAACCAGTATGAGGTCATCTTGATTTTGAGAAAAATCAAGTGAGAAATGTTCCTGGGTCAACATGCCAATCATATATAACCAGGCTTATAACCAGGGTAAGGTGCTTCTACACAATTGTTATTTACCTATCACTTCCCTCTGATTTTAGAGATAAATTATGGTTAAGATTAGGATTAGGGTTTGGGGTAGGAATGGGATTTTGCAACAGAAATGGTTTTGCCCAGTATGACTTTGCATTATGTAATGAAATATTCATATATTCACACATAGTTATTTTAGTGCAATGAAATTAATCTACATTAAAAACATTTCAATAGATTCCAAAAGTATCCACATCCTTTTTGGGATTACTGTATGCTTATAAACATATTTGTTCTCGGTGAAAGAATCAGTGCCCCTGTGCCTCCACCTGATGTGCTAAAGACTACATCTGCATTTGGTAACAATCTCATCATGATATCTCATTTTTATCTAACCACATTTTCTCCTTTACTCTCTCTGTTTCTCTGTCATATGGCCCTGTTCTCCACAATCTGCAGTTTCTCTCCTTCGAAGTTAATATTTTCTCCTCATCTGTTCTGATTGCTTGCAGGCAGTGAAGTGAAGTGCATTACTACAGCAACCTGAGGGTGTTACATAATGCGCGCGCGCACACACACATACACACCCACTTACATTCTTCTTTAACCTCCTTGAAATTTCTCACTCATTTCCAACCTCTCAAACACACTTCACCATTTTCATTCAGATAGCTGTCCAATCCCTCTGTCCCAACACGCAACCTCATTTCCTCTTTGTCTCTCTCTCCACACCCCACCCTTCCTGACAAGTCTCGTCAGGCTCCATCTGCATTATTAAAGGACCATATGCTACTGCGGTGCTGAGTGGACCCCAACCAGACTGTCACCTTCTGATACACTCTACTTCTTTATTATCTGCTGATATTGTTTAGCATGCCATTGAATGGATGATAATAGATGTCAGGACATTCAAAGTTCAATATCAACATGCTTTGATATTTTTTTTGTGCAATATAACAATACCAGTGGGATATTTTAACTATTTATATGTCATTACAGGCTCTTATGGTCATAGTTACAATTGGCATACCTATTTATAAGACAATAACGTATTGAAGGACTTTATAGGAATAAAGTGTGAATACAGCACAGAGACACAGTAATAAACTGTTTAAGTCATTCAACCAAAATAAGAGTCAAGCTAATTTCCCTTCTGAAAAACACAAGCTGAGCTGGTGTGCTACTCTGTTGCTTGATTTTAGAAAGGTTTTTGCCATTTTTCATCCTGACCAGACTGGGAAACCAGCTAGACCAGCTGATGACCAGCTTGGTCAGGCAGGAGTTTGCACCAGCAACAATTTGCACTATCTAATGCCAGTATGTCTTTAGACAGGGTTTACATTTTAGAAAGCATAGACTATATTTGCCAGACACTCACCCTCTGATGGGATGTTGGCATTTCTGAGGTTGTCCCTCTCCTCTGTGGTCTCATTGGCCACTGCTGTCCCACTTTTGGTCCTCCGCAAGACACTAAATGCTCGATTCAAACGCCGGAAAGAGCGACTCCGCACTGATGATCGATCAAAGTTACGATCTGTGAGTGAAAGAATAAGAGAGATGAAGGACACAAGCATGTGGGAGGGAAGTAGAGGTACACATCTATGTCCAAACATGCCTGGGCATGTCTTTTAAACACTCTACTGTCCACTTCTAGCCAATCAGAAAAAAGTTAACACACAGCAGCCAATCAAATTGACCCTATTTTTTTGTCGGTGGTTGCTATCGATCATCAAAGTACACTGCACCTGTGATAAACCTCTGAAATAAGTATAAAGGCTGTCTCAGCTGCCTCACAGAAAGACAGCTGTGCTGTCCTTATACACTGCAAGAAGATTACTTTTAAAATTGACCAATTTTGTTTTCTTTAGGTCAGACCTGAATCAGTGTGAAATTGTGCAGGCCACTATTTCCTCTTGCAGGTCTGTGTAACTTAAAGCATTGTAGAAGATGTTTTAGACAACTAACCCTGAAAAAAACTGTTCAGGGAGTACCCTGCCTATGGCCCAGGATAATGGGATAGGCTCCAGCCCCTTACGACCCTGAAGAGGACAAGTGGGTTTAGAGAATAGATGGATGTACATCCCAAACTGTGTGTTTAGACAGATGGTTTAGGCTGGTGTAATTGGTGTCTAAGTCTGACCAGCTGAAAGGTGAAAAACCAGTAAACAGGCCAGCCTGACCAGAACAGGATACCAGATACAATTAGCAAGACCAAGACACTAAATGTTACTTATGCACTTTCTTGCCCTGTTTCACATTTTATACAATGATTTGTTTAACCTATAGAGTCATTTTTCTCAATTCCATTCTATATGGCTGATATTCTGTAGAATTGGTTTGATTTGAAGGTCAACAGCTTGTCTGTCTGCAGTGTCATGTTGCATGTCAGAAATGCTAGTGCAGTTGTGTTTATTGTGCCCATTCTCCAGGATTCAAATTTCCATTGGGTGTTAGACAATGCAACACATTTGAGCTACTTTCTGGAGGTCAGAAACAGGCCTCATAAAGTATTCATATGGCATATTTGAACTTGTCCTTCTCTGCTCCTCTTGTTTCTTTAAGAACAATATCAAGTGAGTGTCTCAGCTGAGCTTTAAAACTTTTCAGGCAAGCAGTTTGAATTTATTTTTGCATTAAATGACATAAACGGTGCATAGAGGGCAAATCTGCACAATTGACATTTGTCAGATTGATTGTCTGTATTATGTATACTTTTCTTGCTTGTCTATGGCATATTTTAGAAGGGACATTTTCTTTCTACTGAGCATTTGATGTGATTTCATCTATGCATAGTGCATATATTTTGGTATATACAGTAATGCATATCTGCTAAAAGTGAATTTTGGCAACATTTATGGGTACACCCGCATATTGATAACCTCAAATTTAAAAAACAGACTAAAAGCCAGAAATAAAAGATTTTTATTTCATAGGGGTCTTTCAACACAATAGAAGACTGGGGTATGTCCTCATTTACCTAGGTAAATATGCATGCTGTTACATGTCTGTTTGGTTATCATGTCTTTTTTAAAATCTTGTTTTGAAGTCCATGTTCGTGGTCTTTGTGGTCTTTAGTGTTACTTCCCCTGATTGTTTCCAGGTGTGTTTTGTTTCCTTTGATTAGTCTCTGTGTATATACCCCTGTGTTTGCCGTTGTTCCTTTTGGTTATTGAATGTAGTGAATGAGTTTATCGTGTTTGTTTCATGTTAGCTATCATTGTTCATGTCATGAATTATGTTTAAGTATGGATTTATTAAAATCTCTTTAAACTACATTTACATTCAGTCTCCATCTCATTGCTGGGACAACACTTTACACATGCATGTTTGTGTGTGTGCATTTCTTTTAATTACAGTAGTATTTAGGAAAAACGCAATTACACAGACAAATATACAAACACACACACACAGTGTGTGTACTCACACTCACTCTTCCTTGAACTGCGTGCTGTCAGGCTGGTGGTGCTACCGGATTGGCTGTTGTCTTCCACACTGGATTCGTAGGCAGGGTTTACCAGACCAGGCTCATCTGATAGGAGTGCGATAGCAGAGGAAGGGCATCCCTCTCCAGGCATGGCTGCCACAGGAAGCTCTGAGGTGCTATCAGTACAATCTTCCTCCTGAGAGCGCCGTTTTCTCTCTGCGGAGAGACCGTAGTGTGACGCTCCTTTACACCTGTGAGAACACACATACAACAAGGTCAGAAAGGTTCATTAACATACAATAAACATATTATTATCTCTGTGCCCATAAGGAAAGCAAAGTTATGTAAAGGTGACTGAATAATTACATTGATAAAGGAGAGTATTTTTGGACTGAGGCCCTGTTGACTTTTCACTTATTTAGAACTGCATATGCTGCTACATCTCAATGCATGTGTACACTGTTGTATCACTGATATATTATGTTGCGTTGTTGCAATGGAGACACATATTTGCAGAAAGGCTAGATGTAAAAAAATCAACAAACAAACACGTTTTGCCTTAGAAAACAAACACAAAGACTAAAATATAAAACACCTCACCTTTAAAATTAGATCCTCTTCCTAACTAAATTTATCATGCAGTACGGCTGTCTGTTTATGACTTTGCTATACTCCTATGCATTTACACAGGCAGATGCTAATGTAGATTATATACTGTGAGCGCATTAAAAAACACTTGGGATTTGTATTTAAGATTATTTTTTGAACGCCACAACAGTATGCTTACACACAGAGGCATATTCACAAACCAACACAATCAAACCTATGATATGCTATGCACGAGTAAACCCTCACAAAACATCACTGGTGCTACTCCATTTTGACTCTTCCGATGAAGAAACATGGTCCTCCATCAAGTCCTGACCTCAAGATCTGACCTTAGAACCTTAAGTCTGAAATGACCTCAATGTAATGCTAAGATAAAATCCAATCAATCTTCCTAATTACACTCTTTAAAATAAATGAAGGCCTGGTTCCTACCCTAAGATGTGAAATGGGCCATATAGGACTGGGCCAGACATTTTTAGTGAAGTTGCCAGTGTGGGCCAAGCTTATAATTGGGTTCCTAGGTCATCAAGACTAAAAAAATGGGGTAAATGGTATAATGGTAAAAAAAACAATTAAACGATTAATTGAATCAAACGATTCTAAAGTGAATAATGCGACCATTACGGCCACTCCTGAAGCAGAAATCTCTCAGGGTCAGTTGTAAAGAGATAAATCAATGGATGGACACATACAGACAAAAATGTGTACAACACCAAGAGATATGCCATGCCCTGGGGACCTGGTTTAAAATAAAGCATTTTGTCTCAGTATTCATGCCTGTCTGCACCGTCACACCCCATATCAGAGAGAGAGAATGAGAGAAAGGGCTTCACATTGACACTGGCCGTATATCTCACTTTCTGCTGAACACTGATTGGAGTATCTCAGGTGTGCAAACTCGATAACGGCCCTAAAAGAACAAGAGCTGCTTTCTTTCTGGTTYCGTTACGAGGCTGGTGAAAGACATAAATTCTGTAGGGAACCTAAAGAACAGCAATTACTTCACGCTGGTCGATTGACAGTGTGTCAATATGAAATTATGCCTTCGGAGATGTCTGTGATGGAAAAACTCCTAACCCTGGTATTGAAACCCAAAGATCCAACACAGCCACCCACTGAAGTTATTCAATCAAATAATGACGCATTAGCAGACAGACAGAAAGACAGACGGACAAATTAAGATAAAGCAGAAACATTAGCTACAGTAATTTACAGCTAACTGGTTAGAACTATATAGCAAATTACAAGCACTATTGCCCTCTTCTAGTGGCCAGCATAACTGCCTGCTGCAGCCATCAAAAGCAATTACAATGATTTTCTGAGAGTGAAACATCATCTCCTTATATTATGTAACAGAGGGGCTACATGGAAAAAAACCAACTGAGGTGGGACAGTGTTAGTTCACTTCAGGATGCATATTTCCCCTCTGATTCCTATTAATAAGTTTATAAACACTTCCTTTATGAAGTCATTGTGCTCATGCAGTAGGAGTTTAGATATAGACATCAATATTTATTCTGCAGTGTTGCAAAAAAGAAAGAGAAGTAAAATATTGAAATTGTATTATTTTTAATAGAATGCATTTATAGTTTGCTTTTTTTGGTGTGCTGTGAGCTAAAACATATATGATTGATTTTCGTGTGGTTTGCTTTTTCACAAGGATGACAGTGCAGTGTATATACTGTACAGTATGTGTAGAGGGAGAATTATACAGATAGAGAGACAAAAGCAAAGATTGGACACAGTGGTCTTGTCTGTTCCTTCGTTAAGGAGCTTAGGCAGATGTTAATTAAAATAGGCTTTCCTGGTAAAGATAAAGCAGCAATTTGTTGTTTAAAGCCATAAGCCATGTCTTTGTCCTCCTGACAAACATAGAATCTGAAACCACAGATAAAACCTACAGCCACAATAACACCAATGCAAAGGTTGTTGTTTAATCAAATCATCCTCTTATATGAATGTTGGCATGTTTTATTCATCTTGCCCTCAATTTCCTCTTCTATTTTCTTGCTCCTTCTTTTATTCTCCCTCTCTCTTTCTCTCACACATACACAAAAACACACACATGCAACCATATGGATAGGCAGCAGGGCACAGAGCAACACAGAGAGAAAGATTAACAACTCTCATGCACATCTCCCTCTCCCCATATTCCATTCCCTATTTCATTTCTTAACTTCCCTAGACCCTTGACATCTGACTCTTATTTTTCACTTCCTTTCCTCACTTCTCCAATAATTCCTCAATAAATATTGTCTACACACTGAGAGGTTAGAGTGACTGTGTGCTTGCGTTCAAGAAATTACGAAAAAGCAATAGAAAAACATAATATATGTGTTTCATACATTTCTAAAGCCATACAATAGCTTTGTGTATTGATTAATTTATTATTTATTAAAAGTTATTATTTATTATGGTGCATGAAGGCATTATTGGTTCTTAAAAAATCAATCCTCCCTCTTGCTATCAATGTCTTTTCTGGTTTTGATTGTGTCTGTCAGCAAAGATGTAGGCCACAGTCCAGCTAGACCTCATAACGACCTAACATAAAAACAGAGATTACTGTGTTCCACTTTTCCTCATAATAATGTAATTAATCTCTAAAATATTGTTTTGGCTACTCACACACAAGCACACACTCACACTGCATTCAGTATACATCTTTCACTATGGATATAAAAACGTACAATGGTCTTTCAGCTCATCAAAACCAGATCGATGTCCAAATCTTCATTTGAGTCAATAGATTCCTGGATATCCTGAACCAATCCAAATAATGCTCATTTTCCATCTGAACAAGAAGCTAGACTAAGTTACTAAAATGGACAAAGATGAGTGCATAAATACACACATTCAGTGTGTCTAATATGTTTGTGTGTGTAAACACATGTGCCGATCATATTTTCAGTCTAGTGTTGCAAAAGATTCAGTTCAAGAAGATTGACTATCTTTTGACTGATTCTCTTATCTGGGATGGGTAGTTTTGATAATTGTCATCCATCTAGCAGTCAGAAAAACTGCATAAAAGTGTAAGGTTGACTTATGAAGAATGTATTAATCTTATGTGTAAAGACCTTGGGCTAACGGCATAGGAAATAGCCAAGAACTGCAACCAAATACAGACAGCAGAGGCATCATAAAAATGTGCAATACTCCATTTCTTCCCCCTGGATCCTCTATACCTAGCCTGTTAATCCAGACCCAAGCAGTAGGATAATCACCGCTAAGTGTACGATTGACATACACACAGGAAAGGAGGAAAGTTGTCACTATTATAGCTCCTTGTTGAACCACAGACAAATAAATAGAGAAAGCCAGTAAAAATACTAAATCACACCTTTAATGCATGCTATCAGCACTCTTTCAGGTACACCATACACATACATACACAACAAACACACTGCACACTGCAGCAGTTTGAAGCTTTTTCAAACCAGTGACTTTAGTTGTTCGACAGACAGTATTGCAACACAATGCTGCACCAGCACAAAGTGCATTTCTGACAAACTGCAGCACATTAAGTTCCGATTGACATCTGAAATCTCACAGCACTGCAGGATATTGTGTTTGTTCCAGCCAGCCCCACATCCGATATAGAGGATGTGATAGTTTGAGTGTGTTGAACAAAGAATAAGCCAAATATAAAAAAAACCCTGTCATGTGGGGTCAAACTCTTTTTCTGGTTCTTCATACTGACATGCAGAGAAATGCATTATGGGAAAGTGCTGCTATTGGATCCGTCTGATCTTTTTAATTAGTCTGATGTTTATCTTGGAAGGCAGAGATGAACACACATAAATACCATCTAATCTTTCTGAAGTTTGTCAAAGGAGGTGTCTTTCTCCTTATCTGTACCTAATCTGCTGATGGGCCTGAAGATCAGAGCATCAGTGCAGCAGAAGGAAAAAACTATGGAATTAAGAAAAGTAATAATTTCATGGAGCAAAAGACCAGAAGGAGGAGAGAGATGGAGACACAAATCTTCTCTTTGGATCTGCTGGAGTGGTGACGTGTTTCAGAGGATTATACATTCATGTCAAACTCTTTGAGAGAAATATCAAGACCAGAGAAGAGTAGAGAGAAAAGTAAACTCATTTTAAAGACATTTATCTTTAAATGATTAGATACTAATCATTTATTTCTCATGAGATTTCTCATAGTACACAACCAATTACACTCTGATGACCTTGGTGAACTATACAATTAAAGCTTTATTTAAACCCTCAACCACAAATTTTATTAGAATGTAACGGTAATTTAAATGTATTGTGATAATTAAAACATATGTAATGATGATTGAAAATGGAGTGTTTCTGTAATTTCTGTCGCTAACAGGTGGGCAGTTATTCACATACTTTTTTGGTTAGCCACCAATTGCAGTTCTGGATTAAAATGGGATAGTGTAGTACAAATTCCAGTCCCAACTTAACAGTTTTTTAATGAGGTTCGCAAAATAAAACAGAACTTGACAGCCAGTGATCACCATGCATTTTGTTGTTATGAAAAAGAGAAGCTTTGACAATGTTCCAGAGAAAAAATATTGAGTCATAGAGTCAGTATTTACACTGTCTCAACAAACTATGCTGGGATAAGAGACAGTAATTAAACACTGAATAAAACTGACACAGGGAAAATAAACAAGGAAATTGATGGTATCTCATTGAGGACTAATGGCTGACCAGAAGTATTATTGCATTCCAGAGTGTGCTACAGTGACACAACCTGAGAGAAATTTGATTGGAATGATTCAGAATTTGTGAGAATAAATTAATAAATACGTGAAAATAGAGTCCAAACAGTGCAACTGAGGTGACATTTGGATTAAAAATACAAACAAAAACGTAGGCAAAAAAATAATCCCTTCCACATGAACATCACTTATTTAAATATCCGTTTATAGGCTGTGATACACCCCCTTTTCCTTTCTTGTTTATTTATATATTTTTTCCTCTTACATTCATACCCCTCTTCCCATTTCTCTCGTTCTCTTTTTCTCTCTGATGACCAGCAGGAGAAAGACAGCAGCAGATTAATGTTCATCCTTCTACCATCCTGTCCAACAGCCCCCC
>JAZGTJ010010423.1:0-18113 GCA_036877575.1 Botia almorhae
ATACACAATCATTTAACCACAGCTAGTGCTTACCGTCTCAACAGAACAGGTCTAAAGCGGTAAAAACAAAGCTCATGTTGGAGGTTTACAGGGTCCGGTGTGCAGTCGCAGCGCCCCCTGTCTGTGAAGAGCACTTAAAGTCCTAAACTCCAGTGGCATTGTATGGGGACTGGCGTTAGATGTGTACCGGTAAGTTAGCGTGTCGTAGTAGTGGTACTTAACTGGTTTGCCATCGGCATCATTAGCAAAAGGCCAGAAGCCATACAGGTGAATCTCATCACAAAAACGTGTTGCCATGGTATACATCAGGAGTCCGGTGGTGGGTCTCTTGATCTGGACATGATTGGTTAGCCAGTACCTGCAGAAAGACATTGATTACAAACCTGAGAAGGATTATAATACGGTCTTCTTCATTTATTACACTGTAGTGCACTATATCTCAAAATAGGACAGTGCCTGCCGTCTTTAGCAATGGTGATACAATATAATTGTTTATTATAACTCATTGACTATAATAATACCACATATTATACAATACGTGTATTGCAAAATGTTCAAAAATATACAAAAATAAGACTGTGGAGAGAACGATTTGTTGACGTCATTTGTGATGTTTTAGGAGGGCCGTTACTGGTGCGATTCCTGTTTCTATGGTAACATCAACTCCTCTGATTGGTGGGTTTTGAACAGTTGGGGTCATGAAAGGGGTTTTTGGTTCAGAATGGTTTAGGAAACACTGCTTTAGTCAGTCAACACTGCTTTACTCACATAACATTAACATTATTATGATTTACTTTTTGCAGATCCATTATTTGCTTTCTAGAACCTTTAGAAAACAGAAAGTGGAGAATAAAAAATATAACCAGGCACAGTGTCATAGAGAAAAACGGTCTGTTTTCCTTTAATGCTAATAGACACGAGGTTTCAGAGCAGAAATGCAAAGACACACTTCAAATGCAGCAGGAAAATCCTGTGTGTTCATCAAGAGCTAACGCCACTAAAAAGGAACTTCAGCCGCTGAATTTAGGCCAAATCCCTTTTTTAAAATATGCTCATGCAAAACTCGCCCGCATGCAAACCGGATGGCTGCAACGGCTCTTCCACATTTAACAAGAGCAGATCAGACAATTGAACAATGTCCATTAAGATCCACTGAACCAGCTCCTTTTTAAGCAATCCACTCACCCCTGAATAACCTTCACAATGGGGCTCTCTCTGTGTATACGTGAGGCATTCATCCTAAAGGAGGGCTGGAGGAAACAAGCTTCAGATAACAGGGGGTCTCAGATCCTATATCTTAAAGCTACATCTGGACCTTTTATTCACTCCTGTTGTATATTCTGGTTCATTGACGCCTTTGGTAAGACTTCTTTTTTGGTAATGCTTTACAACACCTCACACCAGTCCATATTTTAACTTTAAAAATGAGGTACATTTAAAAGAACAGTTCAGTCATAAATGAAAATTATGTTATTTACTTACTCTCTCATGTGCATCATATAAAGCTATTATACTGATTTAGGAAGTCTTGACTCCTTTTATGCTGCTTTTATTGTCCTATTTATAGACTGACAGCCATGGTCATTAACTGTCGTTATTATTTAAAGGCAGGACAGGCAATTTCGGAAAGTGAGCGATAGCAATCTAGCTTTGAAAGCATAAGATCCCACCCTCCCTTCAGTGCACTCCCCAAAGCCACACCTCCACCGACACATAAATGCATACCTAGTTTGACAGGCAAATAGAACATCCTATCATTGTGTTCGGGCCGAATGTAATGATTGGACGAACTTTTTATGGTCCTGCGCTTTCCACAGAAGGTATATATTTATGTAAATACATTAGGCCACCTCGTGTTTTGTATCATAATGTAAACTCTTAACCATAACATAATTCAATGGAAAAATGTTTCTTTAGAAATGTTTGTCCTGTTCTTTTTAAAGCATTCCATAGAAGAAGAAACAGCATATGGGTTTGGAACATGAGCTTGCGTAAATAATGCTACCGTTTTCATTATTGAACTTTTTATTACTTTAACATACTTCGAAAAATGTACTACTGTCATAGATTCCAGTTTTTTATAATGTAAATAGCTACTCTATATGGTAATAGTGAACTGCTCTCCATAGACCAAATGGTGGACAGCTGTCTTGCCTGACCTTTAATCTGGCCCTGGCCATCCACATTATACAGATCTAAGGAAAAACCCTCCTGCTAGGTGTATTGTAAGGATAAAGGATTCCGGGCACTCGAGGGAGGGCTGAATAGCCCTCTTGAAATATGCAAAGGTCTATGGAAGAAGCAAAGGTTGCGTTATTTAAAAGGAACCTCACAGCGGGCCGACCACAATTGAGCCCAGAAGAGCCGGGATTCACTGAGCAAATTTACAAAGACCTACGGATATATAGATGTCAGCGTGCACTTAGAGTGAAGCTCAGTAAATTTACAGGAACGACCCCCTTGCTGTGAAGTGGTTGTGCTGTTCGGTGCGAATCGTATCGATGGCTAAACTATAAATAGCCGGAGGCTTGATACACCTGCTTCAGTGACTACAGAGCTGAATGGTGTTAAATGCATGGACACATACCCTCGGACTGCATGCAGCAGGCGCAGGGAGGGAAAGGCAGTGCGGATGTTCACAGTATGCAGAAGAATGAGGCGGATGGCCCACTCCACTCTCTCCTCTCCTCCTTTGGCCATGAAGGCAGGGATCCACAGCACACTTCCACTGAGGCTCTGCAGCCTGCGGACAAAGCGTTCCACCCACTCCTCGCTGTTTAGATCCTGGAAGGCACGCTGCACCACGGAAGGATTCATAGTCACCAGACTGGTGCGCAGGCCCACATCTGCTGCATACTCCTCCACTGGAGCCAAATTACACCTGCAAAACACACACACACACACACATTTATATACATATTCATGTACATACACATAAACATATGGTTACACACAAAGTGCACACACAATTATATATATATGGATATGCATACATATGGTTTACATACCACTGGTTTTTAATCCAGTCTCTATGAATCTCACTGCAGGCATGTTGTCCACAGCTGTAGCTAGTTTAGTGTGCATTTTGGGCATCAGTGTAAAGCAATTAAAGATTGCCAAGGTTCCCAAAAAAAGATTAAAAATAGTACTGCCTAAGCAGCTAACAATTTTAGGTTGCAGGAATGTTTCCCTAATTTTTCAGCAAATAACAAAAATGTTAAAAGTGTTACTTTATAAGCGCTAGTAACTTTTAAATGTCCAGTTTTTAGACATTGTTAAATAAATTAATGTTATTTCTGGTTATAAAAACATTATTCCATTAATTCTGTACCATTTTTAAAATGTTCCACTTCTAAAGAATAATGTTTTTGTTTTGTTTTATATACGATATATATAACATTAAAATAATCGACTAATGTTACTGCAAGAATGCTTTTTGATAACAAAACCTATAGAGAACATTAGGTGATGTTCTGAGAACGTACTCTGTTAGCTGGGTACCTAAACATTGACATGGAGAAATTGAGAATTCAGCACCATTTAAATTGTATGAAGCATATCGTTTACATCTATACTGTAACATTAAAAGGTGGTAATTTTTGAACATCAGTTTTCTTCATAAGGCAACACAAAAGCCATTGACAAACACTACCATCGCAACGTAGCCTGTCTAACTAATGGTTGCTCCAGAGTTTATATATTGCAAAAAAGTATTCACATCGAGCTGATCTGATCATCAGATAATGCATTTAAAAAAAGTGACAAAAACACATGACTAAATGACCTTCATTCCCTTCTACCTTCATTTAAAAAAGTCATTTATCCGAGTAATAATACACAGGGTGCTGCATTAGCGCTGCTCTTCTAAGAGATTATCTCCATACAGAAGACAGTAGGAGAACACTCTGAGCAAGCATCTCATCCATCATTTCACTTTTAGAATGCATTCAAACAGACAGAGGTGACATTAAAGCTAAAGACTAAGAACAGACATTATTATCTTGCCACAATACTTGGAAAAACCTTGCCACTTAACACTGGCACAATGCCCACTGCTATCACGGCCACACACTCACACAGTCTCATCCTTGCCCTGCTGAACAGCCATGCCAACCACACAGGAGAAGTTTATGTTCTTGCATTACCTCAGCTGCAGGCTCTGTACGTCCCTGGATCAGCCCTAAATGACATTAAAGCCCTCAGAGTCACGGATGTGCTGGTAATCATCTTCAAGAGATAAACAACAGCATCCTCCTGCTGTTCTATGGTAACAGGTTGGGAAGTGTGGCTTTGTATTACACCAATAATGCTGCTGCACTGGTCCTCATAACATATTACTTACTTAAAGAGAGATGTGACTGAGGTAATGCACACAGTATTTCATAGTGTCTCTTATGAACCTCTTTTAGAAACAAATTTAAAAGCATCTACTGTGCACCATTGATTTTAATTTCAAATAATATATTAATAACAATTAATATATTGGTAATATTGATATTCAAATAATTAATGTCAGAAAATGTACATTTCGAATACAAATTGGAATACAACTTTTTTTTCTACATTGGACGTTGACAAATATGCATCTTTCCTATTTTTAGACCTGGATCAGCTTGCTTGGACACACAATTCATTTCTTCTACCTAACTGATTTCCTCCGCACACGTCTTACCCCACCCTCCCCTACCGATCATTCTAAATAAATATTTCCGGTGGAGATTTGCCATATTTTACATTAAGCATTACACAAAGCACCTTCCAGTAAATAGTTCTCCAAGCAACCAGCTTTCATAGAGACCAATGTAGTGCGCAGGACGTGAGCAGAACATTCGCAAGACAAATGGACCTCAGTCACTTTCAGGAGACAGTCTAATTACATTTCCAGAACCATGGCTTAATATGATTTATACAAATGTCAGATTTGCTCAGCTGCTACCTAATTGTAGTACGTTCGCTTCTAAAAGCCCCCGGACAAGCTATTGCGCGCCAGCCAAAGAATACTGTTGATGGTTTATTGAAAGCACAATGTGTGGCCTTCAGATTTGAAGTCTGAAATCCAACCAGTAATTCTTTTGATTTTAAAACGTAAGCGCAGTACATAACCTGCCATAAGAATACAAACATTAAGCCACATTAAAATGTTCAGATTAACTGAATAATAATAATAATATATAAAGGGATTATTCCTTATGATTATACCATGGAAATACCAAGGTCCCGTGGCAATAATAATGAATTGACGCAGCAAATTTAACTAACAATTGTAGGGCACTAGGATTGTTACCCAGCTAACAACTGTAGGTTGTAAGAAGGTTTCCATTAAGAACAGTAGGAAAACATTAAAAACTTCCAGTTATACTTTGGTTATAAGAACATTAGTCAAACTTTTTTCAAATGTATACATTTTAAAACATTAAACTAACAACTTAAAAAAAATATATCATTTTTGATATAAATGATATATGACTAAATGAGAGAGAACTTTTAGGGAGCGTTACCCAACATTCTAGGAATGTTCCCCGTTATCTCACTATGACAAAACACGGCACATTCGCTCTCTGATAAAAAAAGATATTTACCTAATGACAAAGTCATGTGAATCAATCTCTCGACCACAGCTGCTGTTCAACAATATCCCAGAATTCCCTACGATGGCACACTGTTTGTGATGCTGGTTCTTCATGGGGGAAGCCGTGGGCAAGAGGTGATACAGGTTCTCAGAGATGTTTGTGGTGCTTTGGCGGTCAAAAATATAATGTATGACATCTCCAGGTTTAAAGGTGCTCTTAAGAATTGAGATGTCCCTCTCAGCATCCAGGAACCTCAGAATGTTTTTCCTGAATAAGGAGAATGAACACACAACATACTTCATTACTGCAGAGATGGTAATGTCAGTATTAACAGAAATCCACATCCTACGTTCTTCAGAACGGTCATATTGCACCAGCTGTACCTGATGAGGTTGGACAAAGTTCTATTGAAAGTCCATTCAGGTGAGGACAAGTTGCTGGTTTTGCTTTTCATGTTTAGCCGTGGAACCGTAGAAGAGGAGACCGGGCCTTTACTGCAGCTGACTAAGGAAGCAGGAGACGCATTTAGGACTGAAGTTCTGCAGGGAAAATGAGAAAGCAATGTATGTGCACTTCACGATTAGCATCTTTGACACAAAACCTGTTAGCATAATAAAATTTTAAAAATGCTGCTACATTCCAGAAAATCATAAACAAATTAAGGTTCTAAACATTGATGTAGTAACCAAAAGCTGATCAACAAAATCTATTAAACAAGTTTAAATTCTAGCTGATCTGATTAAATATTAATGCATATAAAAATGTTTTAGCATTGTGGTTGAATTTAAAATCTCCATAATTAACATGCTTTTGAAGAAACAGGACATAAATTTACATTTCAAATTTCTTTAGCCTGAAGGGCACAACCACAACACTAAAAAACAGGGAGCTGAATATTTGCATGTAACCTGATAACATTTTCTTTGATCATGCATCATAAATGATACAACAAATGAGATTACAAACCTGTTAGACTGAAGCACAAAGCTTTTTAAGTGGAATTTCTGTGAATCCTCAATGTTTCTAAGAGCAGAGGGCATGAAATATTTAGCATTATTATCCAATATTATCACCATTATCAGTGCATAAATGTTAATTTAACTGCTGTAATGGCAATTATGCTTATAACTATACAAACATGAAAACTGAATTACAATAATAATTTAAGATTTTAATGTGGGCCATTATGGAACCTCTTACAGCGTTTCTGCAGTACAAACGTATTGATTGGAAAGATGAGTTTGCTTGTTTTAACTTGTTTTATTCTTCTGCTGAATGAGACATTACCAACACATGGTTTAAATTGTATTTTGTAGAAGTACAAGACTATGTACAATGTTGTGGCATACAAAGAATACTCTAGCCTAGTCTGTTGTGTTGTCACGGGATGATTACCTTAACAAAGCTGCCTAATGCGTTTTCAAAATAATAGCACAAGTTATTATTGATTTAATTGAATCATTTTAATATAGCACCCATTTATTCAGCCATTGTAAGCACGAGGCTGTGTTTACAAGATTTATAGAAATTATTTTGACGCTCAGTGGCGTGGGAGAGATTTGTTAGCCTGCTAATACCAAACATATATCGTTTATGAAACAGAAGGGATTACTGACATATGACATCATTCCATTAATACCACCTCCATTGGCTCCATTACCACGCACACAACTGTTAGTACTGGATATCACCATTTCATTGAGCAAACCCAATCTGTCTGCCAATACCATAATGTTCTCCATTCCCCCCCAAAGTCATGGCTATGTGCATTATTAAATACAGAGCACAAGTCTCTTACAATTCTAGGGAGCGGATTCAAATTCAGATTTAATTTCAGTGTGGCCCCTGGGCTTTCTCTCAACCACTCCGATACTGTATATATGCACCTCAGCTACATCCTTTGATATTACGCTTCAGATTACAATCATATCTTGAGCAGCAATGACATCATAGGTTCCCTCTGACGCGTCTGTCAACTGGTAAATGAGGCGTGTACAAACCATTTGGGAAATGTACAATTATATTTTGTCTCTGGGATATTTTGGGCAAGTTAACAAATATGCGGGAGCAATTATTCCCTTCCCAAGTTTAATGGATAAACATTATTCCGTGCCGCAGAAACAGAGAATTATAAACCACTGTAGGGACTGAACAAACCGAATACTTTGCAGAAAATGTCAAATGTTGCAAACTCATTAAAAATGAGTAAGATTAACCACTATATGCGCATGTTGGCATCAAACACCAGCGTTCGTGTCTGTGAGCGTGTTGCGTTTCCTCATGCACTTATTCTTGCAATTAATCCATCTATGCCCAAACATTCTGTTAACTCCAGCATTAAAGTGTATATCCCAAGGCAGCAAGATTTGCAATTATGTAAGCCTGAGGATTTCAGCTACAGGGTTTAATTATAGCTATAGAAGAAAGTGTTCACAAACTGTTCATTTTTTGCCTCTGAGCTGTAGCTTTAAAGTCACAAATCAAACCACAATACGCAGACAAGACACGTTTTTTCACTGGTGTTAAATGAGAGCAGACAGAACGCACTTGAGTGCCGAACACAACCAGACCTACGGCCATCCGTCACAGATCACCAGGGTCATCTGCATTTGCCTGGTGACTCTCATTCAAGGTTTCTCACTCAGGAAAGTCTGAAGGACTGATTTTGGAAGCCTGGAGTCTGATAACTGGAGTCTGATAATAACAACACTATCAAACATGGTTTTTATTACCCAGTTTGCAAATGAATGAGAATGTATGTAAAATTAACCTTGTGGCATTTCAGCTCAAACAGTCCTAGAGAATCTACAAAACTACAACCAACTAAATTAAACTGTGATCCAGCAAATCAGAAATTTGGACAGTGCACACGCTGTTGCTTTTGCAAACAATGGTCTTCCTCAGAGCACAACACATTGTCTCCCTCATCCCCAAGTCTCTCCCTTCCCTTGACTTAGACAACGCATTAAAATCTCCACCATGCTTGATGTCAGACCACCCAAAAACAAAATGCGCAGTCAAAATTAAACAGTTCTTTTTTATCTTCTGCCACAAGTCTTAGCGACATTTATAGCCTGAAAGCAAACGTGGTCTATACAGTTTCACACGGACTGTCCATTGTTTGAAGTAAAACGCTTGGGCTTCTACAAGCGCGTGGGCTTCTATAAAGTCTCTCGTGCGAGAAGCAAAGCACAGAGGACAGGGGTTAACACGCATAGCGTGCAAAGATGTACCGAAACCAAAAGGAAAAAGGCTATTAATCTGGATTATTTAATGCAGGTGAATCTCGCCCAGTAGCCCATTCCGAATTTACTTACGCGATTTCTTCCTCCACTTCCGAAATATCGGCTAAAATGACAAATATAACCAGGGCAGTCCCGATTCCAAACACCAGTATCCGAAATTCAGTAGACATGACTTGACCGATGAAAGCGTCTCCAGGTTGGGCGATCCCAAAACCACGTTCAACTATGAAGCGCAATACAGATCTCCTGTTCTTCTACGCTGGATCCTACGCAGGGCAACAAACGCGATTTCTCGGTGAAGCTCGACCATTCTGACTGTCCGCGCAGGTTAACTAGCAGTTTATTAAACCTCACGCCCATCCGTTTGTCTCATGCACCTTCATGAAACAATTAACAAGTAACACAGAGAAAACGTGAACGTCCTCTCTCTCTCTCCTCTCCTCCAGCTGATACTGCGTGGAGAACTGGAGCGTAGCAGCTCCCCTGAAACTTCGGCTGCTGGGTAGCAGAAACTCAGATCTGGTAATATAATTGGCATGAGGAGGCAGGCGGCACGGATATGAAATTGAAAACGACGTATGAATTTCTGTAATTACCGGCGATTCTGTTGCACACAAACAGATTTGTTTCACTAAAATGACATCTCGTAGACTTCCATTGGTTTCATAAAAGGCTATTTTTTGTCCCCTGTTGACATTAACATATTTCAAGTAAAGTGGCTTGTTTATGCCCCCCCTTTTTAGCGAGAACCCATAAAATGTTTCCACTATATATATTTCATTATATTTGTATAGGTATACCTTTGTCCACACACACAGTCATCTTTTAATCTCTGATTTTAAATGAAAGTTATTAAAAGTTGAACTTGTCAGCTGGTCTTTCAGTGATGCACAACCCCAACACAAACGACAATCAGTTTAATTGTTTAATGGTTAAGATCGACTGGTTATCACTCATAAAGTGTTTGAACAATAGTTCTGGGAGGTGAGCTTTGAATTGAGTGCAGCCAGCAGAGAAAGCCAGAGAAAAGAGCTGACACCATTTTATTCAGGGGGAATATGGCTGACAGTTTTCTGTGTGTGACTCCAGATTCAGGAATACACTGGCAGGTACACTCACATCATTTCTAAACATACAGATGGAGATGCTTCTCTCCTGCTGTGAAAGGTGCGCTGTTTATATCAGTTTTCTGACAGTTCTAGCACCTTCACACACAACTGCTTGTGGACACAAATGGAAGTACGTATTAGGAGATTCTGATTAAACAGCATTAAAAGTCAATATACAAGAACTTTGGCCACAAGCCCTTTTGTTATACCAAAGCACTGAGGAAAATAATTTGATGGGAAAATCTCATTAGCCAAGACTGGATGATGGAAAAACAAATCTAGTTTAAATCTTCGTGGCCATTTTTTTATTTTAATTCTCATCGTGTTCTTCGGTGATCGTTACAAGCAATCTTTTGTTTGTTGAAAACACTAGCAAATAAGTCCACAAATACAACGCCTGCGGATCCTTAAATCGCGGTCATAAAGATATGCATGAATTTTTGCGAGAAGCCCAAGGAATCTAGATGGGATTATCATGAGACATTAGTGTGCTGCCTGAAATGGACTAGAAATTGTGCCATCCGTGGAGATCAGAATAAGGAAAGGGAAAAGGGGGTCATCTCTTTTCCATATTTTTAATTTGTCCTCACAACTCCACAGTGTTTCTGAAGCAAAAACCTTATAGCAAAAACCTGTTGACGATAAATGTTGTTTATTTTTGTGTGCTTATGTTTAATAACTACAATCTGTCAGTGAAAATGCCAGTGGAGTAAAACAACTCCCTTGGTTTGCCTCAACGAGGTTTATTTATTTGCTAGAACAGGTTGCAAGTCAAATGAATTACAAGGTTCTTGAAAGGCAGCTTTCAATTTGTTTCGTAGGTCTGTTTTCATTTTGTCAAATTGGACCGGGCTACTAAAGCTTGGCTGTGGAAAGTCAGCAGACCACCTGACTGCAAATAAACAAGCAACATTTCATGTCAGTGCGTCACCGCAGTTGTTTAACGCCTTGAGCCAGTATAATTTATCTGGTGAAACATTAGGGCAAAAAAATGTGGCCATATTTCCACTGGCTTTTTGTGCCCTTGCACTGGTCTAAGAAGTTATCCAATGGAAAATTATACCATGCTCCATATCCAATCTGGATTGCATGAAAGCAAGCAGGTTTTTTTGCAATGCATTTAAATAAATAATCTCCCCCTGCCTCTGCGCACCAATTGTCCCCCACTCAGCCAGAGGGAACGAAAATACTTTGTAATTGAATTTTTAATGTAATTCTGCATTTCGAAACAATTAAAAGAATAAAGGAAAACTCTTTGAGGCTCTCGGTAACATAACTGCCTTAATCTGTGTATGAAATACAAAATTATAGTGCAGCCAAAAAAAAAATGCAGCTATCAACATGAATGGAGGACAAAGTTAGCCAAAGAGGGAGAGAAAATATTCATGGAATATTAAGCGATGGTAATCCGGTTTGAGTTTTGCCTGGTTTATTTTGGAACAATGCATAATTCCTTAATTTAATCGCAATGCATCAAATCCATTTTGCTCCTTAAATCTGACGATCTTTATTTGAGCAGAGCTTTAATGCTGCTCTCAACATCTGCTTTGAACCGAACATCAAAAATGTAAAACATTAAAACCCTGCTGGCATTCTGAGCTTTCTTCTTGCAAATATCATAATGACTGCAGAGCATTTACTCGGCTTCAGTCTTTGTCTTTGTCTTTTTGATTTGGTTACATAACAGCAGCCAAAATAGCGAGAGGTTTTTCTATTTAAAATGACAAGCTATTTGATTATTATGGGCAATTGTCATTGAGCACTGCTTGTGAAGAATACTTTTCAAAATCATAAATTCAGCATCTGGACTTCATGGCTACAGGCTAATGGTAAAGCGCAGCTGCAGAATATTGACCCTCTTTTAAATGACTTATTTACATAAAAATATTCAGTGCATTTTCACATACCAATTTCATCAGTCTCCTGAGAAATTGGCCCCAGTAATGAATCCCTAAATTAATTATGCACAGTTTGATGGGATAGCTATAGTAGTGATGGATTATCATGTGAAACAAAGTGAAACAGATGCAATGGGCATATAAACATACGTGCGACACATGCCAAACCAAACCCTATTCCGCTCTGTGCTTAGGGTGCAAGTCTATAGGGAAACATTGTTGATAATCCCTTATCTTCCGGAAGCATGATTTGAATTCCCAATGTTGCATTGTATCGCTCAAAGACAAAGACATCTCATTTTTCAGACGCTCTTCCAGTTTTTGCAGAATAATAAAATGAGGGGCATGCAAAACACGTTCATTTTGCCCAAAAAATCCTACAGCTATTGTGGTCTCCATATGGAGGACTATATGACATTTACATGTATGCAATTGGCAGACGTTATCCAAAGTGACTTACGGTGCATTCAAGCTATGCATTTGTTCATTGTGCGCGACAACCTGGTTCAGTGTAGTTTTATCAGCAGCGGACTTTGGGCTGCTAACGCAATACTCTACCAGCTGAGCTACTGGAACAATACACACAACAGAAGTATTTTAAAACCTACAATTATTTTTATCCTGTCCCTGGAATCAGAACTACTCCCACCTGTAATGTAGCTTTGTGGACTAGGCTTTCTGGTTCTTAGAGCAAAATGTTAAATGCTTTCTCTTTCTCTTTATAAGTCGCTTTGGGTAAAAGCATCTGCTAAATGAATAAATGTAAAATGTAAGCAATTAAGGGCCTCTGGCTTGAGCAAGCGGTTAATTTAATTAGCCCTCTCAGCTATGTTATTGTTACCCATCAGTTTAAATAGCGCTCTATTTGCAGACAATATTTACCCGGATAACAATGTACCGCAGTGCATAAATACGTTGCGTTGAGCTTTCGAAGTCTCATCACTCTTGAGTTCAGACCCTTGAAGTTTTAAAAGATGCATGAGTCAGAACCGAGCGATAACGAACACCAAAGACCCATCAGAGACGTCAATGATGACAGTCTGTTCAATGATGTACATTTTTAACTAGAAAAACCTTTTGTAGTTCTGGCAGATGTTTTGTTTTTGCAGGTGCTGATGAGCCGGGGCGTCACGCTATAAATAAATAGACCGAAATGAAGTCTTTTGGTCATATTTAATACATTATTCAGTGAATACCGCATTCTTGGTGTTTGAGTTCACATCAGAAATGTGTCACATTTTTTTAGCAAATTCTACTTTTCTGCAACAGTCTTTCTGGAACCCTCCTCTTCTCAAAAACAAATATGTGCCACCAATGCCCAGACGATGAGGTCACTTCCTCAGATTTTGAAACCAAGGGCCCTTCATCTCAATTAGTTAATGGATATGCTTTCCTTAAATTCGTAAGTCATGCTCTCCTTCAGTTCCTAGTTTATCTGTCAAGGCTACAAAAGGAGATCCAAGCCACATCAATAAAGACTTTAATCTTCTTACACACCAGCGCAGATTAACACGCAGTAAATGTGTCACCTCAGTTAAAGAGACACTGTTTATAATTGATGAAAGATAAATACTTCCATAAGCCAAACAGGTGGATGGATTTCAGTTCAAATACCACTCCGACATCTTGACTCAACCACGCTTCCAAACATCCCGACATCTGGCAGTCATTCAGTGTACATAAATAAATAACCTCCAAGGTTTTCTGTTTGTGTCTGGCTTCACGTGTAAAGACAGCATGTCTGTGAATTATATAAAGAAAATATATCAAAGAGATTTGATGGCTTCTAAGTTGGGCATGGTCCAGAGTTGAATTCTGAAGGACCATGGTAAAGTAATGCGTTTTCACCTTTACAAATCAAGCAGTCGCTTTATTTGAGGGACAGCTCAAGGTTATATGAAATAAGTTGTGTGTCTTCTCTCATATGTTTTAAAATTATCTGGTTGAGCTGCTCTTATGGAAAGGACAAAACAATTACTATAATGCTGGAAACAAACACAGAAAAACACGCTAGACACGCTGAATTAAACCTATTTCCCTGTGGAGTACAAACCACAAAACAATTTTGCCCTAGATATTATAAAAAACCAAATGGTGACCTTTTACAATCCGTTCATTCATATTGTAATACGAGTCAAAATTGATCTACAGAAAAATTCCAAAATTCTCGGAAAATTATCATTGTAGAATCATATACAGATTTAGAGCTTTCAGTGTCTGACAGACAAAACATGGAGGGAGATTTTGTTGGACTATTCCTCCATCAAACGCTCTTTCTGATTTGCTTTGTGCTACTTTTATGGAAAACGATCAATGCAAATACTAAAAATGATTTTGCTATATGCACCGAGAAACACTTCTTTAGTCTGTCGTTCGTAAAATCTTAAACGAACAAAAAAATCTATTTCCCAAGGTCAAAATTTATATCAAACTTTTATTGTAATTAACATTTTAAAAACCGATATGAAAAGTACGCTGCTTTTACGGCAGTGCCATCTCTACCTGTAAAACAAGACTTGTGTGTTAAGTTTGTGGAGATATAAAGTTTAAATTAAATTCAATTAAACTCATCTGCCATCTTGCTCCCAAAGTGTTTCACACCACAATTTATAATCTTATATTTAATTGACCCACAGTGTCACGTCTTATTGCAGTGAGTGAACTACAAATCTCTGAATCTCAATACAAATAAGTCACTCTTAAAGGTATCACAGGTTTTACATGTAACATTATACCTGTATAAAGGTTTTTAACTATGTAAATACCACAGCCCAGCCTGGACATCAGAACATTGTGTTATTTGCTCTATAGCGAGGGCCCATTAATGAGAACATTGCTCAATGGCAATGCTCTTCTGCCACGTTTAAAAAAGCCATTTTGTTTTCAGTCATATATCGCAATATTCCTACTGTCTACTCCATTACAATATCATACAATGTACAAAAACAGGCCTTCTAGCCATTAAAGCAATAGAACTATTCATAAACGTTTTGCTATATATATATATATATATATGTATGTATACACATACCCAAACATACATATATATATATATATATATCACACATCAACTTCCCATCTTCATCATTCCCAAAGATCTAACGACGTATATATCATTTTTCCGAAACACCCTCTCCCACTATTGCACAGATATACAAAGACAGTAACGATGAACATTATCTACTGCAAAACCTTTACAAATTAAGACATTTCTGGGCTTGACAATCAATATAAATAAACAGCAGAGAGAAAATGTTTAAAAATGCACTTGAAAAGAAAAGCATCAATCTCTCAAACACTCTTTAGTTCGAACGAATGTTTTGAGAAGTAACCGATATTGTTTTCATATACAGTACAGAACTGCATTATATAGTACAGGATATAAGTGTATGTTAGTATCAGAGAGATGCCAGGCCTTGGTTGGATGCGATGACATCTTTCCTGGTATAATAACAGACTTGGCTTGGGCTTTCTCCTTTAGCATTAAAATATGAGTCTATCTGTGTAATACAGAGTATGACGACAGATAACGCACAGCTTAGCGAACCAGCTGACAAGTCAGTGAGCCCGACGACAAAGTAGATGCTTTGAGCTAACGGCTACTACATTTTACTGGCACTGAACAAACATCTTTGAAAGTACTTCTAAAAACATGTTGGACCCCGTAGAACACAGTGAAGTGCTGCCACAGTTCTGTGGATACTGAACAAAGAGAAAAGCCAAAATCAGGATCCTTCAACAGAATAACAGCTGAATGAGCATGTGGGTGGATAATCCACTACAAAACGGATTCTATATTCTCGCACCACTCATGATCCTCCAGGTTATATATAAATTTAGTCCTGTTCACATGGTTTTGACTGTCTTTTCCCAAACTGTCCAGATTGACGCTGGATGAGAACATTTCAGTGGGTGTAACATAGGCCTCAGTGTTTTTCCAGTACTCCTCGTAGCGTCTGCACAAGCATCGCCAGGTGATCGTGTAGAGGAAGAAGGCCACGACCTTCAGGACAATGGCCAAGCTGACGTACAGGTGACGGTAGGTCACGTTGTCGTACAGCAGACAGGCGCCTCTCTCCCCGCACTCTGAGCTCCAGAACAGGCATGTGGAGTCGATCCCCGCACCAAATATCAACGGAGGAGGAATGAAACCTGCAAGATGGTTTATATTGCTGTGTTCATTTGTTACTCATCTACTGATTCCCATTAGGTGTTACTTAGTACATTCTGAAGACAAATTAAGCCGATAGTTCCACATTTGGAACTTTGGAACTGTAACTTTGTACAACACTTTTCATTGTTATTGCATGTTATGTTACATTGTTTCAATGTTTTCGTAACCTTGTAAGTTGCTTTGGATAGAAGTATTTGCTAAATGCCAACATAAAAATGGAAATATGTATGAAATAATTTCACACGTCTTGCGTTTAAATTCACCTCTACAGTTTTGCCTCTATATTGATTTTTGAAATATCATATAGGAATATCAGTATTGAAAGTGGAATACTGGAATATTCAGGCCTCAATGTTTACATTTTGTGGCTATACTTTTGAACCAGAATGTATTTTAACATTTATTAAATGACCTAATTTATTGCCTCCTATTTTTGCATCAGTGTAACTCCTGATTTTTTTCAACAAAAAAACAATCGTTATTGAAAAACTCAGATTATAATTATGACCGTTTTTTAAATTGACAGAAAACAGTTATTTCTAATAAATGAAGCGATTTGAAAACTTTGATTTTAATTATGACAAACAGTCATAATTAAACAGCAAAGCAAAGAAACAGAATTTAGTATGAATCCTTATTTCATCCACTTTCAGTTGCGGTGAGGTAAATAGATTCATCTAGATGATATATAGTGTGAAAGCATGAGAACTGAAGTAGAGCTTCACTTGTAAATTTGATTGTGTTGTTCTAGATCTCTCACCTATCAGCCGGAGCAACAGGAACAGAAGTCCAAGAGCGTAAGACTTTAGCTCAGGCCTCACGCTTCTAAAAGAGCAAGACGTGACACAAGTAAATCATCCACATCAAACACTCACTGATGTCACGCCCATTAAAACTGAGTCGCATTTTTAAAAGATTTTGGAATAAAATAGATTTTTAAAGCAACCCTCAAAGAAATTCTGTTGTCATTTACCCACCCACCTGACTTTATGCCCACTGAACATGGAGGAGTTATTGGGTAATTGTGGAGGAGTGAACGAGTTATTGGGCAATTATATCACAACTGGGCAATTGTGATTGGTTGAACCAAACAAAGTTATCAACATGTTCAGTTTGGGCAATTGTGATTGGTTGATCCAAACAAAAGTTATCAACATGTTCAGTTTGGGCAATTGTGATTGGTTGAACCAAACAAAGTTATCAACATGTTTAGTTTGGGCAATTGTGATTGGTTGATCCAAACAAAAGTTATCAACATGTTCAGTTTGGGCAATTGTGATTGGTTGATCCAAACAAAGTTATCAACATGTTCAGTTTGGGCAAATGTGATTGGTTGAACCAAACAAGTTATCAAAATATTCAGTTTGTGCAATTGTGAGTGGTCGAGCTAAACAAAAAATGTACCACCAGACCTGCAACATCATATAATACCATAAAGAACTACTACGTTTATTAAGGCCTTTTATATTCTTAGGTCTATACTGCTAATGGCACAAAGTGAGGCGAAATCACAACTACTGCGACATCAAAAATAAATCAAACAAACAAACAAGTAGGTGTATCATTATGCTCCTAGACACACAAACATACTGGACACACTGGAAATGGACCTTAAAGATCTTAATAATAATAATAAAGACTGGATAAACAGTGTGCAGTATGGTGGCTTTTGATTATCCTCCCACGTTCACTCTTTGTTCTGCGGCTGACAGCTGTGTCACCTGATGAGGATGATGACAGAAGGTGTCTGGGCCATGGCTCCAATCATACTGCAGGCACAGATCACACACAAGAAGGTGAGGAAGGCCACCTGGCAGCCGGGCTGTGGACATTTGCCAGGCACAGCTGTGGCCAACTCACTGTATGCAGAGATGCACGCACAGCCTGTCAGGTTCTATAAATATGAAGGCAAACAATACATATTTACAATCACCACACAGTCAACAAATAAACGCATGCACAAATACAGACAATAGTCGCTTTAGTGGCCTGGGGAAAGTGAGAGTATGATTCGAGTTAATAAATAGGCATACGATAAATAAATAACAGAATTAGTTATCTGTTGCAAAACGTTTTGTTATACCAAATAGGCGTAATCTATCAAAATAATAACAGAA
>JAZGTJ010010424.1:0-18111 GCA_036877575.1 Botia almorhae
TGTGTTATCAGGAAGTACTGATCTGAGTTCATGTGAAGTTTTAAAGACATTTGCAAGAAAACCTGCAGATCTGTGCTGCACAACAGGTGCACATGCAGTTTTAATGACAACTGTAGGATTGTTTGTCCTGCATCAATTACTGATGAGATCAGCAGCCATGATCTTATTACCAGCAGAATGGAAGTCAAAGACAGAAGATTACAGTTAGTTCCCTGACTAGATGTGATTGATAAATCTGATCTAATCGACATTATCAAGCCCGTTTACTCTTTTAACTCTTCCACTCCAAACACACATCAGCAGATGATTCCCCATAAATAAAATCACATTTGAACCTGTTGAATAATACAGTCAAATGGATGGACTAAAACACTTCACCGATGAAAGAAATGTAAACGTGTGTTTTTTTATTTAACAGGCTGATTAAATGGACAATATTTAAGGGATTTTAGATCCAGTTATTTTGCTGTTGTTAACACTGACAGCAGTAAATTCACTGGATGTCACTGAGTGTCAGTGCTGAAGATATCAGATACTGAAAACAACCCAGCTGCACTACACTGATCTGAACACCAGTGTCGCTGTGATTTCCCTGTCTGCCAGTAAACCCTCTCGTCTCTCTTTTCTCTTTATCGTCGATCTGTCAACATGTCGCCCTCCTGTGGATGAGATTCCAGCAGCGTGCCCGTGTGTTGTCTTCTGAGGGTGTAGCTGAGCGCAGTGAGGATGTGTCCCGGCCGCGGTCCGGGGCTGCGGGGAGTCAGAAGCAGCTCCCTGTTTCGCGCGATGAACCCGGAGCTCTTCATCAAACCCGCAAGTCTCCTTCATTCGTGCTTTAATCTCAATTCTATTTACAATAGAAGTAAATGACCGAAGACGCGGGCTGTGTGTGTGTGTGTGTTTAAAACGTTGTGGTCTCGTGTGTCTGTGTTGACTTTCAGACACACGTCGTTATTTTCACCCTCAGCTCCCACGCAGAACAATAATAAAACATACTCCATTTTATTATGTAACAATCTGCAATATATTTAACGATTAACGAACAATAACTGAATGTTTGTTTTGTCAAAGGTTTGACCTGATGTGTCTTTTACAAAACTAGTGATCTATCTGCTTTACTGCATGTTCTGTGTCTGTATTCATCTCCCTGAGTTTGACTGTACATCATTTGATGGGACTGTTCTCTGTAGAATAAACCGGTGATGGTCTTTGGGCTGGTGGCCATCAGTCTGTGTGTCGGGTACCTCGGCTATCTGCACGCCGTCACAGAGAACGACCAGCAGCTGTATGAGGCCATAGACAGCGAGGGGCAAAGTTACATGAGGAGAAAAACCTCCAAGTGGGACTGATGGAGTCGATGTCCAATCACATGAGATGAACATCACATGACCAGCTGAAGACTCACTTTATTCTCATTAATTGCTGTTATTTACTCACAGAATAAATGAATCATGGCTGCCTAATAACGCATTTCAATAGTGACATTTTGATTGATAGTACTTACTCGTGGTTTAAGTAATATAATATAATATAATATATATATATAAATAACTTAATATGTATACTTAATAAACATTAACCTGTTCCTATTGTGTACTTGATTGTTTACTTTAAACTCTTTTGTGGAAATGTAAAATAATGAACGCAAAAATAGCTTTTTCCTTTTTGGCCAACACTATGAATCCCTCTTGTTTTTCATCCACCTGTCATGTACTTGTACATGTAGTGAGTGTGACTCAGTGTATCAGTGTTTCACTTACACAGTCTTCTTATCAGGTACATTCAGCATCTGCAGAAATCGACATTGTTTTGAAGGAACCTGTGCAATTTAGTGAGTTTAATCAATGTAAAATGTGTTAAACTGGGTTCAGAATACTGCACTTATTGGCCAAAATATTGAAAGCAATAGAGGGAGTATATCTATAAGACAGTCATTCCAATTGTGTGGATTTGGAACAGAAATAGGGTGAGTGAATTTCATTCAAATCATTCAGTGTTTCTGGCAGTGAAATTTAAAACATGACTAACTGAAAGTAGACAACAGAATGAAACTTTTCCCAAATGTTTCTGATACATCCAGATCATTGCATTGCCTATTCTGTTCTGAATTCTTTAACATATGTTAAAAAGATTATTTTTTAGAAAGACAATTTCAGTTTTTCAGAAAGACACAAGTTTTAGGAGGCTGAACCAAATGAGACATTACAAGCAACACTTTTCATTCATTAACTTTAATTAAATTGCTGTTTATATTTGATATGCTTGTATGAAACGTGGGTTAGCTATTAGAGTTGCTCAGCTGTTTAATCTTCTGTATTCTGTATGACCAAATGCTACTTTTAGGCTAATAAACTACATTTTTTAAAACTACGGACTGTGTTTAATCAATTCACTGAGGTAAACCCAATTTATTTATTTCTATTTGTTTATATAAGAATTTTCATATTACCACCAAACTGTTTTACAAAGAATAATGCCAAAATTTGCTGTATTGTTTAAGTAATGTGTGTATTAATGTGTTTATAGGGTAATACACAAAAGTGCTGTTATAGTAAGAGACAGTTTCATAAGAATGTCTCATTTTGTTTAATGTCATGTATGAGGTTGTGGGCAGGCCTTTGTGTCATGGCTCCGCCCATTATCTGTAGATTATAAATGAGATCCTCTGTTGTTCAACTGGGTCGTTAAGGCGTGAATCGCGCGCTGTGTCGGGTTTAGCATGGCGGAAACATTCACTGTGGTCCGGCTCTCCCTGTCTGTCTGTTGTCTGCGAGCAAAGTTTGATCTGTAGTTTCCACTTTCAGATGCGTTATTACGGAAACAGTGGCAGTTTTGGCATTGAATGACAGACAATACAATCACGTGAAGATGAGCAGTTTACGTGCAGGTAAGGCGCAGGTGTAACGGGTTGTTTGGATCATGTGTGTTTGGAGAAGTTACATTGTCGTTCTTAATGACTCCTTATAATAAAACATCATAATTAAACCGCGTTGGAACAGTGTGAATGTGAAACATTGGAAACAGTGTTTCTGTAAGCGTGTCAGATGAGAGGAATTTAATCCAGGATCTCTGTTTAAGACTAAAGTCAGAGTGTTATTTCAGAGGACCAGTGGTCTCCACCCTCCTCTACCCTGCCTGCAGCCCGTGTGCTGGACTCTGGAGCGGTCATCTTCCCCGGTAAAACTCGTGCAGGTGGATCTGACATGAAGGGAGTATGTTGTGGTTTCTGAAGGGTCTAATGTTTACAGGTGCCTTCGACCAGCACGGATGTCCTCTGGTCATCTTTCCTGTGGAGAATCAATGTAAACTCTTACAGATCAGCCGAGAGGAGGCGTCTCACTTCATCCACTACTGTCTGCGCCTCCACAAGTACAAAACGCTCACACAAATGAGACAAATCTGTCATTTATACACCCTTGTGTTTCTGTAGTACTGTCTTGCTTCAACAAAATGGTACACTGTATAATAAAAGTAGATGGTAAAATAAACTGACAGCAAAACACTATATCAAAGGTGCTCTGTAAGACTCTTAAGGTTTGTACATTGTGATTGGTTACAAGACTTGGGGTTTGACATCTCTGATGTTGGCCTTGATGTGATGTGTGTTCACCATTCAGAGAATGTTCAGATGTTTGGAAGGTTTCCTGTGTGTTCTGTCATAGCTGCTGTGTGTTTTTGTAGTTCCAGTAAAAGAGGGGAGGAGGGGCTGGTGTCTGTGGTTGCTGATTTGAGGCAAGCTGATCTAACCATTGTGAGGTTTATCACTGAAACTCTGCTGTTGATGGAGGTATTGATCACTTACAGTGTTTTCTGTCATTCACGTGTGATACATTTATCAAAAACTGCTTGTGTTCTTCCTCATTTGTGAGTCTCTGTGGTTAGAAGAGACTGCTGTATAAATGCATGTCAAATTAGTTTTGCTGTTCTGTAGTAAAGAGTACAATGCTGTTTAAACCGGTAAATCTGTGACAATCTAAATATGCTCTGCAATCTGACTGTATGTTGTTTTTGTGACCGAAGTGATGCGTGTGTTTGTTTAGTGTTTATAAACATGTTACTGTGCAGTCTGTTTTCCAGACCTGTAACATACATGATTTATATTGTACAGAAGACAAAGGCTGTATCTGTAGTCGAATACCATTTGTGCTTAATTAAAATTGCTGTCCATCCATTCATCAGTGTTCGACTGCAACGTTCAACCTGGAATTATACAACCGCTGCTGTTTCCACTATAGCACTTGAGGTCTTTTTTAAAAAAAAAAACATTTTAAATATCATTAAATGCTTCATTTGGTTACTTGTAAACGTCTTTTCTTGAAGTAAACATCTAATACACAACCCAGAGAGTAGTGTTGACATCTAGCATGCAAGGTTAACTAGCCAAGCCAGCTGTCTGATTTAGAAGTGAACCGCTCTCGTGTTTCCCTGAAAGAGGACTGACTAGATGTCACATGCCTTCTGTTGGTCACATGACTTTAGTCACTGTGTGTAGTGATGGAACCAAAGTGGGATGTTGTTGTCTTTAAACTGCACACAAAATTCTTAGGGTTCACTTATGTTCTGTCTTTAACACAATGTTCAGTGTCCCAAGCGTGTATATCTGCTAGCTGAATGTGTTTTCATGTTGTAGTTTTGCAGGAGGGTCATACACTCTGTGTACATTATTCAACCACAGAAGAAATCTATTCAAAAGCAGGTGGGGAAACTTCTGACAGCCGGTTCCAAACAGAGCGGACAGGTCCGCTTTCGAGTGAGTTCACATTCATCTGCATTAGTGAAGGGTTTGTTCATACAAACACTCAAAGCTGAAAGACTTTCTTTCATGGAGCATTTAGAAGGATGTTCAGCATTATAAATATGCAGTATTTCAGCTCTTCTAAAGGCATGTGATTGTTTGGTTGGAGGAGCAGCTGGACTCCACAACTCTGAAGTCTGATATGATAATTCACATGCCAAATTTGAATGTGGAAGAAGCTACAAGATACAAATGAAACCTAATGTCGTCTTAAATTAAATCAGATTTCAGGGCTGTTTATACAGAGATCATGTTCTGTAAATGCCTTTTATTTTTCTGTACCTTTTCAATATTGTGTGTTATTTTAAATTGAATTATATTGTTTTCTTGCATGTGAACAGCAAGTTTTCCTCAAGGAAGTTTTTGAACTTTCCAACTACATCGACAGAAGCCAGTTAACATGTAGTTTGGGTGGATATCTGATATACAGCCATGAGAGCTGGGTCGCCTTTATCAGGGTAAGTGTGTAATGTTATGGGCAAAAAAGCAGAACGGAGATGTTAAAAAAGTGTGTTTGTGTGTGTGTGTGTGTGTGTGTGTGTGAATACAGACCTTCTTTTCAGACTTCTTAAATCACACGATGTTGCCCCCCCACACACACACTGGGGCATCTAAATAAGGACGTACTGTACAGTTCTGTTGTTCTGTTACAACTACAGACTTCATTCTCTCAGGGTGGAAAACTATAAAACCTTTTCCCCAAAAGAAAAAAACGTTTGTTCCCTTGTAGAGGTTATGTCACGTTCAAAAAATCACCTCAAAGTTTTTGTTCTAAACAATTTAGCTATTTAAATGCACAAGCATGAACAATTTGCATAAATTAGTAATTCATGTTGTGTGTGCATGCACGCAAGTGCTTGCATTAGAGATATTAGTTTGTGTGTCTGCCTGCCAGCAGTGGATCGCTCAGTCTCATGATCTCAGCTCTTTGCCACAAGATCTCTCTGTGTCCTGTAGCCTTCATAAACTCTGCCTGTTGCTGTGTTTAATATGCGCGTGTTTGATGTGTGTGTACCGTTTCATTAGTGTGTTAATGAGCATGTCTCTATTGTGTGTTTCCCTGGAGCTCAATCATCTGAGTTCATTAGCAAGTAAAATGGCCTCTTTGTTCAGGATCTGAGAGCTGCTAGAGACTGTTTTCTGCCTCTTTATTTAACCTAGGAGCTGCTGTGGACTTTGAGGGTTCTTGCCTTGGTTTATAAGGAAGTGTCCATGCTGGTGACCTTGTTAATTCAGTTCAGTGACTAACTGTACTGGCAGATAATCTTAGAGATCTGGTCTAATATAAACTGTTGTCACTACATTCCTGTCCAGGAGATTGACGTGTTTGTGCAGGAGTTTCTCTCAGTAGTGAGCAGATTGCCGCTTTGCATCTCCACTCTGCATTCGTTCGCACAGCTGCCTGTTCCTGCAGATTCTGAGCAGCTGTGGCAGTTTTGCTCAGTGAATGAAGCTCGATTTCAGAAGCTGAAGAGGTAGTTTTGAAGCAAAATATTGGCAATGTTTGTTAGATTTCTGTTAACAAATGTTTCAGTCTCCAACGCAGTCTTTAACACACACACACACACACACTTACAGAGATCTTGGTTTGGATGCCCTGCTGAAGCACTGTGAGTGTTTTCTGGACAAGCTGCGTTTTCCTGAAAGTGATCCGTGTTTTCATGCCATGGCTGGAACGGTTCTCTTCACACACACTGCTCTAGAAATGCAGCACAACTATAATCGGTTTGTACAGCTTGAAAACTCCAAGCAGACACCACATTTTTCATTGTATCCAGCACATTTGTACACAGTCTCATTTCTCTCTTTCAGGATAAGAGCAGCGGTGGAGAAAGTGGAGTTGCTATGGCAAAAGGCTTTTTCTAAGGCCCGCCTCCAGCTGCAGATCATCCACCTGCACAGAGCTCAACAGGTTCAGAAGAAAAGCAGCATTAGACACATTTACTGTGAATGTTTTGACCTGTAAACGTGGGTTTATGAATCTGAGTGACACTGTTTTAATCACCTGCAGTAAACTGTAAAGAAACTTCGTTTCTGTCATTAATTTAATCTTCTGCTGTTGTTTCAGATACATGAACAGATGGTTGAGTTGCACAGGCAGAAGGTTCAGCCCTACAGAGTTCAGTTTGCTACAGATGCTCACAGGGCTGAAGTTCTGAGGCTGGAGTTTGAGACCTCAATATACACGCATGCAATGGTGTGTAACTGACCTCAGAACAGGGTCAATGTAATTCCTCTTGTTTAGACATCTAGTGTCGGCAGCTCTTAGGAATCATCAGCCAAATGAAAACAAGCTGTTCAAATCTCAAGAGGATTTATTGCTTTAATACATTCAGTCAACAGTGTTATTTAATGTATAATTATGTGGTTTAGGTTATCTTATTAGTTCATTTCTTTGTAGGCAGAACTACCCAGCATGGTGTCACAGAAAACCGAAAGTGATCCAACAGTTTCTGGTCTTGTCCTCCTAACAAACACATTTTTACTCGCTTGTAGCTTTGTGGTGTGCCATCTGGTTAGGACATGGTGCTTGAGGCCTGCAGGCATCTTGATCTAAATACATTTCTATTGAACTCTTAACAGGTGCTTGTTCGTCGCGCTGAGGATGTCATCCACATGTTAGCAGAAACTGTTCCAGAACTTCAGTCCAGAGTGCCGTGGTTGGATGATCTGCAGAGGATCAAGGAGAATCTCTGTTTATCTGTTCTACGTATTTACCAGACTCTAAGAAATGTGTCTGACTTCCATTACACCTGTAACAGAGTATGTGTTCTTCTGACAGAGCAGCACTGTTGTCATGGTCAATATTAAAGGATTAAGAAAATTAACTACATTCTGTTATTTGTGGCATTGCATTGTAGCCTCAATCAAACTCCGATTTGGAAATTGGAATTGCTTCATTTTTGTTTTAGTGCAGGAACTGGTACAACCTAGTGCTGTGCAAAACCTTCCTGCAAGACCTTTTGCGGAGTCCTTCACCAGACCTGATCACCTGGAGACGAGGAGTTGAGATGTTCCTCAGGAGAAATCCCTGTCCTGAGGTGCAGGAGCTGATGAAGTTGGCTCATCTTTCCACTATTATAACTGATCCCCACTTGCAGCACACAGGCAGACAACTGTCCCATAGGTGCCTTACACACACATTTTCTCTGTATAAAACTTGCATTTGCATGATTAATATATTCATGATCCTGTCCACAGATGCATGACTCTGAGGAGACTGTTGACCTCAGCTGGCACTGTATCCATTTATGACCTTCAGGTTGCCCTCCAGTGGCAATATGAATATCTTGCGGGTAACAAGAAAACCTCTAGCATCACTTCCCCTGAGGTTGATCACAGTGCTGCTACTTTTAGAGATTCTGCCATTGTTTCCAGCTCTCTTCCACAGAGACATTCAGTTTCTCAGTGTGAAAGTTTGCATGGTTTAGCCAAGTGGCCTTTTGTTGGGGATTGTTACCACCAGGTCTCAACCAGTGGTCCTCAAGGTGCAGTGTCTGCTGTGGGCAAACCTCCGTCCCTCAGCTCGTTTGATTCTGGTTTTGATGGAGCAGGAAGCTGTCATTTAGATACAAGAAGCGGAAGGGAAGGGCTTCTGAGGACAATGGGGACTATTGGAGACGAATCCAAAACACTTTATGCACAAATTTACAAGGAGAACATTGTGAGTCTGTCAGATTCAGAAGATCAGCATGAAGAAGAGTTACATTTAAAGAGGGATGCTACTCAGGCCAGAATTCACATTGCTCCCAGAATAACCTCAGACTCCTTGAACCTTGAGATCAAGGTGAACCGGTCAGCTGCGCTACCCAAGAACCCCTGGCTTAGCCTCCCTATAGATGATCTGGAGAGCTCTTATACTGTTACAATTACACACAACTCTTCCAACCAGCAGAGGATTGTAAATCGCCCCAGCCATTCTAACAACTCTTATTACACAGATCAATCAAATGGGTCACGAGAGGAGCCCAATCAAACACATGGCCTGGGTGGCATTTTCAGCAAAGAAACCAAAAGCATTGTCCTCCAGTGCCAGGAGAGCTTTGAGGATTCTGACCTGAATCCCATTGACAACGTTCTGTCCAGTACCCTAACTGATAATGAGGACAGACCCAGCAACACAGTGGAGGGTGAGGTATCGCTTCTCTGGGACACATTTGATCTCCACAACCTCAGACATGATTCCTTTGAAGGGTGAGACCACCTCGCAGGTGTTCAATGTTTGGTCCTCTTTTAGCGCACAAGCAAAAGTTAAAAGTCCATTACTGGATTGTCCATGTGAGTCTAATCATTTTAGGGATTTTTGTCTTTGTGTATTGGATAGGTTGGAAGTATCTCTCAGTGATTGGGTTCAAAAAGAACAACAAGAGCTTGAAGAAGTGAAGAAAACATTAGACCGAGCAGCTGAAATCCTGGAGGTGAGTGTTACAGCACTGCTCATTGAAGTTTGATGAACCATCAGCTCATAAGCAAAGACATCCATGAATTGAAGTCAGGTACAAGTGTATCTGTTAAGGTAGACAAAATGTTCAGCGCTGTGGGTCCTTCAAACCACTGAAGCATAGGTTGTTATCTGCTGTTCTCTAGAAAGAACCAGTCACTGGGTATGAGATCATTTGAGGTTTATGGCATTAGATATTTGGAGTTTCATCCTTTATCATTGCGCAGTGCTCGATAAGAGTATACTGAAAAGTTGTCCAGACTTTATGCCAGTGGTAAGGCTAATTGTGGGGGCAATTGTGTATCTGCTGTAACATTATTAACAGGAAGCATGGGGTAATGAATCCAACACTGTGCTGCTTTTGCTGAAATTGTATGCTGTTCTGTTGGAGATTTGTAACAATCACTGACAAATTATCCCTGGCAGCTGATTGTTTTATGGTTCTGAAATGTTAAGTGTGCCATGGAAAATAACCATAACTTTCATTCACACTGAGTGTTTTACTTCTGTAGAGCTGTAATAGAAAAGGTGGAATTACCTGTTCATTTTCTTGTTCTCTCTGTAGGTGGAAGAGAATGTTCTTGCACAGGAAGTTATCCTTAGTGGGCTGTTAGAAACGGACGACCTGCACAAACACTGGCCCCTCTGGACTGAAGAGGACCAGCACAGTGTGGCAAGTGAACCTTCAGATTTGGGAACAAATGTAAATGTAGCAGGCAGACTTCTCTCTTACCATGTGTTTAACAGCAGATGACTGTATTTGATCCAAAACCATGTTTGTATTTAACAGTCTGTTCACTGTCAAAGCTTTTGCCCCAAAACACTGGTGTTATAGTTTACAATCAAGCATCAAAGTAGACAGAAGTGAATGTGAGAGAGATTCACTCTGTACTGCTGTATTAAGGTCCTGGATAATGTACAAGGCTCGTTTTCAATGTTCAGGTGGCTACACGATCAATGCCCACTTGGCGTGTTTTGTAGGACTTGATCTGTGAACGAGCATTTGTGGGATTTGTGGGAACTAGGAGAGACTGAAATGAAATAATTTCATATCAATTTCTGTCTTTCCAGATGACACCTCAAGATCTGGTTAAATCTGCTGTGATTGGACTAAATGATTCTTCATCTTCACTCCTTGTCAATCCTCAGTGCGACCTTTCCTCTTCTGATTCTGAGACTATTAAAGCATGTGAGGTTTGTGAAGGCCGCTCTGATTCCCCTGCATTTGTCATTAAAAACCCTCCCCCTGTGGGTGAAGTTGGGGAGCAGAAGCTGGACAGAAGCAATGTCCTTCAAGAGCTTAGAGATCTTAAAATTCTTGAGGAGCATATAATTGAGGAGAGTTTACAACTGGATGCACTGCGCTGCAATGATGCAGACGAGTTTCTCTGTGAGCCGGCAGTGCAGTCTTGCGTCACGACATGCAGCTCCTGCGGGCAACAAAGGATGGTCCTGATGCAGCTGCAGGAGAAGCAGAAAGGGGAAGATATGGAGAGAAGTCTGAGAAGAGAGCTAATGAAGGTAAAGAGGAAGTCAGGCAACAAAGTTGTGAAGTGTTCCGACATGGATAGGAACTCAATGCTAAAAGATATGGTCACTGAATTAATGGACTGTGGGTTACAGCAGCAAAGCTGTCAAACTTGTGATTCCCATAAAAATCAGTCAATTACTGCCACAGGAGAATCCAGCCCTCAGAAACCTCTGTGTAAGGAATCCACACCATACCCCACAGAGGTCTGCAGCAGTCAAGCACCTTCAAAACGAGCAGCAAAAGAAGTTTCCAGTCTGAAAGACATATTTAATTTTGACTCTTTGGGTTTATCTGTCATAAGCAGGTCTGACCCTCACACAAGCTTGGAGAAGGATGGGACGAATTATCCTTCAGCTTTAGATTCTGTAACCCAGTCTAAACACGATCCATTGAGTAGTTTTTCACATTTACCCAGCACCACAGACTTGCCTGCTTCGGACCAATCAGGGAGGTCACCAAAACTTTCTGTGGACAAAATATTTTCCAGTGACACTGGAGAGGGTGTTGATACTGCTGTTGTCCAGGTTCACAACTGCCAGCTGGGGACTGCTAAAGAGGACAGTCATGGGCAAGTGTCCTCAAGCCAGAAGACCAATCATAAAACAGATGCATTTGATCCAGGTGGTGTCAGAGCCCCAGTGCCAGCATCAAGAAGTGCTTTTTATTTTAATGACAAACAAACACAACATTTTTCTGAGAAACGTTTATCAGCAGCTGGCAGGCAAGGGCAGTCAGAATTGGTGTCACACGACACTATCCAAATACCCAGTAAGCGTACAAACCCACTACAGGGCACATCTCAGGGACGACATATGCGAAACGATAACAACAACAAAAATAATCTCCAGCCAGCATTATGCACTGGATGTCCTAAACCCCAAGAGGACTCTATCCCTCTCTTAAGCATGATGGTGGAGGACTCAAAGACTAACTTTAAAGGCTGTGTTATGGTTGATGAAGTTGTTGAGGTGAACATGCAGTTCTCTGGACATGAACTGAATGAATGTGGTGTGTTTGATGGAGGCTCCACAAGAGCTGTTTGCAGATCTCCGCTAAACCAGCTCCAGATGTACACCAGACAGGTGTGGACTTAATTTTCTTCTTGTAAAGCTTTCTGCAGAGATGTGAAGTGTTGTATTCTTGATGACATAATGGCTGTTCAGACTACAGTCCATAATGCTTTATTTTCGCTGGCTGCTGTTTAAAACAGCAGAATCTGCTTTGTATTGCATGTCATAAGATGCTCTCATATGCATCTCTCAAGCACAGTAATCCCAGAATGTGCTGCACAGACTCTAAGTTTCAAAGATGGCAGACTAGTTCAAGAAAAATTTAGTCAGTGGTGAAGCCCAAGGGGTTGGCAATGGACACCCCTGACATCTCCTTGGCCATCCTTGTATGTTGAGTTTGTATTGACAACTGAATGCACATACAAACCTGAAAGCAATTTTGTTTTTGTTCTCTTAATCCTTCTGAATCAGTTTGATTATAAGACCCCCATTGTGCTGGACACAGGCTCCGGTTTGATGAAGGCGGGATTTGCTGACCAGGACCTCCCAGCTACTGTGTTCCCTACCGTTATTGGCCATCCAAAATATGAGGTAGATTAGATACTTTCTCTTAAACTGTCAGGTGATGTTCTCCATCACAGCTTATGTTGTTGGTGGTTTTCTGACAGGAAGTGATGAGCTCTGGTGTGGACAGAGAACTGTATGTTGGTCATGATGTTCAGCACATGAGAGGAGTTCTGACACTGAAGTATCCCATGAGGAACGGTATTATACACAACTGGGATGAAATTGAGTTGGTGAGTACAGCAGATGCTGGTGTGTTTTTGGTTTCTTCAACTGGACGTTAACACTTCCACTTTTTCTCACTAGTTTGAGTTAAACCAGTTCACTCTGTGTAGACCGTTAAAATATAACAGAATTTTATGGGTTCCTGCTCAAAGCTGCTACAGAAATTTGTTTCATGTGAGCTTGATTTGATTTATTTTCTTCACTGATATCCACTTGTTATTCACTGTTTCTCTCTCTCTTTTAGCTTGATGTTTTCACCCCAACACTTTCATAACACACTGAAATATTTATACAACAGTTTCCAGCTAGTTAAACACACTTTACTGGTGTAGTTCACGTTGTTTTAGGGTCGTAAGTTTGCTGAATACCAGCTGGGTGTTGTTAATGTTGTGTGGTTAAACTGAAGGTTGTGATGGCAATAATTTAAAGTTTCTGAACAAGTGTTTTTTTATAAATGGTATGAGTGTACTACTTTTTATTATGAATATTAAAGAATGTTTACATAGAACTACAACATTGATTTCAAAAGAGTCCTGTTTTTCAGTGCCCTTAAATATTGAATTCTTGAATATTTCCTCTGTTTTGGAGATCTGGTATCATGCGTTCCAGCAATTGTCTGTGAATTCTGAGGATCATCCAGTGTTACTGACTGAGGTGGCCATGAACCCCCTGGAGAACCGGAAGAAAATGATAGAGCTGATGTTTGAGACCTTTAACGTCCCGTTGACCTTTGTGGCCATGCAGGCTGTATTGGCGCTGTATGCTTCAGGCCGAACAACAGGTCAGAGCCACGGTTTACTGTTTTTACAATAACTGGTTACATAAAGAAGAATCATCTTATTATTGCCCTTATTCAGAATAAAACGACACTTTGATTTGGGGTGTTTACTTGAGCTGGTTTTAGAATATTCCTTTCATGTTTCTGTTTTACGTTATAGAACATAGACCAACTATTGACACGTCAATTATATTTTCACATACCACGCTGTCTGATGTTCCCACCACATATTGACATACAGTTTATCTTCGTTATGGTAGTTTGGGTTTATTTGCTTATTTTGGCTTTATGAACGCTTCAAATTAACGCTTCAAGTGCAGTTAATTATTTGTCATGCTATACATGCAAATAGATGACCGTGGATGCAAATTTCTGCATCAAATGCATCAAAAACTCCCCCACAACGCGATTCACCCGTGTACATATCTATAATATAGAACTAACTAATATAGAAATACGACTAATATAGAAATACACCATCTTAATTCCATTTGTGATTAGTGTATGACTTTATTTGGATTAAGGTCATCAGAAATAGCTGTTCGGAATATTGTTGTCCATGTCCATGTCCATGTCCATGTTAACAGTTACTACACGTATGTGTGAAAATTACACTTCCTGTTTTCTTGACAGATTTTTGGCTGTGTGTGTGTTGGTGTGGTGCTGTACTCTGGAGATGGAGTAAGTCACTGTGTTTGTATGTGTGTGTAGGTGTGGTGCTGGACTCTGGAGATGGAGTAAGTCACAGTGTTCCAGTGTTTGATGGTTACTGTCTCCCTCACGCTGTGCAGAGCTTCAGTCTGGCTGGTGCAGATGTCACCCTGCAGCTGCAGAAGGTGATGTCACTGTCATTACACATTCAGGCTGTGAGCCTTGAAGCACAGCGTTACAGTGTTACATACGTATGAAATCATAACGGCAAGATAAAAGAAACAAACAATCAACAAATAGTTCAGTGTGTGTGTGTGTGTGTTAGCAATACGTGTGAGGGCAAATGTCCTCCATTACCATAGTAAAATATCATGATGACCAAATTATGAGACATTTTACAGTCGCCACCAAATGAAGTTTTATAAATCAGCCAGATCATGTTTTTCTTTAATGTCAGTTACATCTTTGTGTGAGGGTTAGGTTTGGGGGATAGAAAATATCATTAGTTAACATGAAGTCTGTGGAATAACCTTACTAATATATTTAAACAAATGCTTGTGTTGTAGCTGCTCCTGGAGCAAGGTGTGTGCATGCAGACAACTGCAGAGCGGGAGATTGTGCGAGAGATGAAGGAGAAATGTTGCCGTGTGGCTCTGGATTTTGATCTAGAGCTGCGGAACAGCAGTTCAGAGGTGCGGTACACACTACCTGATGGACATCTGCTGTCACTCACCACAGAACACTTCAGGTGATCATCTATAGACCTTTTGACCTCTAACATGTTAAGATAGAGATGTAATAACCCTGATACTTTGTGACACATAACAATAGAACGGTTTCATAAGATACACAGTTACTTATGATTTTGTCATCCAAAGGGCACCTGAAATCCTGTTCAAGCCAGAGCTAATTGGACGAGATCATTATGGCATGCATGAGAGAGTTTTCAAATCTATCCTCCAATCAGACATTGACCTGCGGCGGAATTTTGTGGGAAATATTATTCTGTCAGGTACGATTCAAATTTACATTTATGCATTTGGCAGACGCTTTTATCCAAAGCGACTTACACCACATTATACTATACATGTGCAATCCCTGGGATCGAACCCATGACCTTGGCGTTTTTGATGCTAACCACTGAGCTACAGGAAAGGAAATTTAATGCATATCAGGACAGTTTTAATATTGATGTATTAAAATCTGTGAATTACGGTGTAAAGTAGTGACTATTTACAATCTTAACTTTAAATCCTTTTATGCAATAAAGTATATTATATACACACACACACACCCACACACACATGAACACACTTAATTACATAATAGAGCGACATTTGTTGTGTGAAATGTTGACAAACATGTGGTCATCATTATAAAAACTGTTACGTTTATAAAGTGTCTGATGCGTAAACTAAGATTAATAGTTGGTGCTATGTGGTGATGAAGCTGGTGAACGTCACAGCTGTTGTTTTGTGTGCGCGTTATGATTGAAACGCTGTATTGACCAATCAGCATCCAGGAGCAGATCTGGTTTGACTCCTGTGTTTGTCATGTAGGTGGGAACACGCTGTTGTCTGGGTTCCCAGAGCGGCTGCAGGAGGAAATCAGTCACATGGTTCCTGTGGATCTAATGGACTGTGTGAGAGTAACGAGTCCGAGAGACCGAGACTTCTCCGTGTGGTGTGGAGGAGCCATGCTGGCCAACCTGCCCGCGTTCTCTAGTGCCTGGATCAGGGCAGATGAATATGAGGAGTATGGTCCACAGATTGTTTTTAGGAAGTGTTTCTGATTTCCTTTGTTACAGGCAGGGTAATGTTCTTTTTTTACAGGTCTCATTTTAATGCAGTTTTATTCAAGATTATTTGTGCAATACAGCCTTACTATGGTGCCAAGCTGAGGCTTTTGAAAAGTGTTTATTTTTTAATTGTATGTAGATAAATAGCTGCCTGTGTATTTTCTGAAGAATTCTAAGGATGTGACTACAATATAATACATCAAAGCACTTAAACTGTGTTTTAGTAAGTAACTTAATAGTTAACTTTGACCAAACAAACACAAAGCTCTTCATGGTCACATTGGTTGTATCAACCAGATTAGTCTTTCTACCACTTTACCTATTCAGTTCTTTAATATATATATATATATTTATGTGTGTGTGCAACCAAAATCTGTGCGATTATAAATGTGACCTGTTCAGTGTTATTCTGATGCTGTGTGTGAGCTGCTGGACTTTTGGATATTGTGATTTTCATTGGAACATGTGAATGCATTGATCAGCTGCAAGACTTTCAAAATGTACCACAATCATCTATAGACTAAATCTTTACATTCAAGTCTGATGAGGTTGTGATGGATCTTTTTCTCTAGCATGTGCACAGTTTCTTTTTCTCAGTTAATTGTTTTATTTTTGTTCTTTTGTGTGTTTTGCTGAGCAGAATTTATTTGCACGAGTGTCTCACTTCAAACAAATGTGTAATTTCACTTGGGTTTTCTTTAGTCTTTAATCTGAGAAATGGTTTTGAAAAGCACGTGAATGGATGGATTGATCTTTGACCTCATGTTAATTCTCAGCCCTCAGTGTGCACACTGGAAAAACTCGTCAATGCAGATTATTAGTGTTTTCTCGTTTTAGTGTGCATGTCTGCTCATTTTTGCATTGGTGTGACTGTCAAACTGTAGTTGTACCATATTTCTGTAGTGATTTGTGTACATGGTAATAACAAATCATCCCATTTTAGTTTTTTGTTGAATATGTTGCTCAATGTAATAACCTTAAAGGCCGTGTGATTCCAGCATCAGTGTCTGACCTTTTAACAATAAATATTATTACCAAACCCGGTTTCGTTTCGTGTGCGTTATTTAAATGTTTCTAGCTTCTCAACTCCACAGATAATTGTAAACGGGTTGGTGCGATTAAGCAACTCTAAGTATCTACAAAAATGTTGCAATGATTTTATGCTTAACACTCCTCACATCACGCGACGGGAGCCATATTTGAGAATTTTGCCGCAAAAGCCCCCAAATAAAATAATTCTACAACCTGACAGATTTCATTAAAATAAGTCCTGGAAAATCAACCCGTCTCTGTGCTTTTAGAGGACGTCCCACACAGTACTCAGACTAGCAGTTGTACCATAATTTCTTTTTTTGTTAAGCCAGCTTTACTATGGTGCCGTCTTATTTTGATACTTCCGGTATAAACGGAAGTTGGTGTGGTAGCTAAGCTTTACTTTGCCGTTTTCACGTGTTCTCATCAGCGAGACTCAAACTATCATGACGCATTCAGACGGGATCGTGTAAGTTAATTGTTTCAAATCTGTACGTTTACCCTTCTGTCTGCTGGTTAATGATAGTTGCCTGATGTTTAGTTAATAACTTTTCTAAAGGTAATTAAGTTGTTTGTTAAAAATGTACTTGGCAGCTTTCTTAACTTATAACACGGTAAACGAGATGAAATCAACAGATGATGCTAATAAGATAAACTTTCTTCTTTCTTTTGTATGATGCAGACAGACGTTAATCTTTAATTCTTGCTCTCAGGAAACCGAAGACAAAGCGCTCCAAGCGCTTTCTGGAGAGCAGAGCACCCAAACTGATAGAGAACACCAAGAACTGCATGCTCATTAAAGGTGGAAACACGAGCGAGACGGTCACTCACGCCCTGAAAGATGTGGTGAGAACATGCCGCAGCCATAAACTCATTAAACATGCGTACTTTAATGTTGTGTTTTCATGGTTTGTCTGTTTCGTTTCAGTATGCTTTAAAGAAACCAGGCGCAGTGTTGTACAAAAAGTAAGTTTATTACAGCAGTTCCAGACCAACAAGAGCTCCGATTGATTGTGTGACAGACTCAAACTGAGTGCACACTGTACTGTCTGCTATGAAAGGCCAAATAATCTTTTAATGTCCCCAGTGGTACTTGTCATGATTGCATTTTTACTAGTAACTTTTATGATTAGAGAGCTCCCTAATTCATTTCGTACTAGTAACATTTATGATTAGAGAGCTTCCTAATTCATTTCGTACTAGTAACAATTACGATTAGAGAGCTCCCTAATTCATTTCGTACTAGTAACAATTACGATTAGAGAGCTCCCTAATTCATTTCGTAC
>JAZGTJ010010425.1:0-18111 GCA_036877575.1 Botia almorhae
AATATGAGATAATTGAATTATATGGATACATGTTAGATTGACAGGCACCTGTTTTCAGTTGATTGGGTGTTCATTTACTTCTTGTTTAGCATCAATTGCCTTGGGGAAATGGTTGGACTGGCCATATTTAGAGGGTATTTTAAGGCTTTATGAGATCCGAGAGGAATGTTGGGTATTAAAAGGGGAGCAGCTGGGCAGAGCCCTTCTGTCAAGCAGATCGTGGCTCTTATGACTTACGCAGTCATTTTGTATCTACTTTTGAAAGCCCATGTAGCAACAGGTGATTAGGGCTCTCGGTTGCTGTCATTCTTCTATATCTGTGTTCCCAGAAGTTACAATGTGCGTAATGGGAATATTATCGTTGTCTGTCGCCCTGCTTGTGTGTAATTTAAGCCGGTCTCGTCATATTTTCAAAGTCAAAGTTGCGGGTCTATTTATAGTGCATGACTGTGAGTGGGGTGGGGTGGGGGGGTGTTGGGGGAGGTACTTATGCCACAACCACTGAACACGTTACACTGGTATGAGGTCATAGACAGAGCATGAGGAAACACTCACCGAGGCACCAAGAGACTTTGCAGACACATTCCTGTTGCCTGTATCCGCCTTGACGTCACCCTCGCCACAAGAATGAGGCAGGATTCTCACGCATGCACCGACTGCTGGTTGAGCCTTGTTTTCATCTAAATCCATGCGCTGGTGGCCTGGGGGGCTTGGGTTACAGATTTCTGCCCTCTGGTTTGGAGCACCTTGCGTAGTATTTTGACCTCGACGTTGGGAATGTGGTTTTACAAGGGGGGTTCTTCTGTCTACAGCCCTCTGTTTGTCAGACGATTCAATGCGCTTCGCGTCTCCGGGCGCCTCGGCGCGGGTTGCCGTGGCAACCCTCAACGCCGGTCGTCTTTGGGTTCCGGCGGGCTTTTGAGCAACCTGCGTTTTCTTGAGTTCCGTGGCACTTCCTATCGCTTTCACAGATGGTGTCGCGTCGTCGGTCGTGTCCACTTTGTTTCTTGATTTTGTCACCGAGGCGTTCTGAAGAACGGCGTTCGGTACCTCCGTCTTTTGAACGGAAGCCCCCCTCTTATGCTTCATGTCCTTATCTGTCACTTCCTCTCCTTCATTCTGCCTGTTTTCTTCGCTTCTATCTGTTGAGATTTTGATCTTTTTCTTGGCAAAGTGCTCCTTAGGTGTCTGTTGGCTGGAGGCCTCATGCACACTATCATGTATATATGTTAACCCCTGACTGTCCTTGTCTTTGTTTACAATCATTTCAGCATGGGAGGTGCCATGAACAGGGACCGATGCAGCCTCTTGAACAGGAGAACCTATCCTGTCCTCTTCTGGAGATGTTTGAGTGAGAGCATTCGGCTCTTCTTTGTCGTCTGAGGAGTTGGCAGAACTTAAGCTGGGGGTTGTCTCCATGGGGGACCTGCGTTTCCTCTGGGTTCGCTCAGGACTGTTCATCTCTAGGGCTGCTGGAAGTTTCTCTTTCTCTGTATTGCGAGAACGTTCCTGCTCACGTCGACGGTTCTCATTTCGCTGTTTAAGCTTTGCAAAATAATTCTGATGAATCTTGTACTCGTTCATGGTTCCCACCTCCAGCACCCCTGAGCAGGACACAATGCCTCGACTGTTCTGTGCTGATGCTTGGTAGATTGCAGCGTCTTCCAGAGAACAGCTAAGACAGGAATATCAAACCAGATGACAACAGCATGCTATTAACCGTCCTGTTGTGTACAAACTTTAGCAATGATGTTATGTCATATTGACCCCCCCAAATGTTATAGTATTTAATAAATAACTTACATTTGTTTTAATTTTTTTAACCCCCCAAAAACACTTTAAACTCTAGTTCCAGAAGGCATGGGAAAAGAATATAGGAAAATAACTGAAAACATAACTATTATTTTAATATATTTATGATACTATCATATACAGTAAATATAGTTTCTTGCTGACTCTCTTCAGAGTTTAAAAATACAATCAGAGTACTTTTCAGAAGATGTCAAAGTTGCTTTCAGTTTTGACCCCAAACATAACAGGATCAAAAATCTCTCACACCACCCTGAACAGAGACATACTTGTATATATGAAGCGTGTGAGTCTTGCCGTCACGTAAAATTTCATATTTGGGGAGGCCGCAATATCTGTCCAGCTGTTCATCGTCTTTGTACCACGTCACCTCAGGGGCAGGATGTCCTACACGCGTTGGACAATTACATGCGTGTGAGAAAGCATGGACGACATCAGTAACGTTTTAATACACATACATGTGAATTGGTAGTTTACCTGAGATCTTACAGATGAACTTGACATTAGTTGTTTCAGATACAGCTTTTGATTTTAAGGTGGTCTCAAATGTTGGCTGGGTCTCTTCAGTCAACTGGGCCATGACACTGCTGAGGGTGCTTCTGAACATGGAGGTAAACGTCGTAATTAATCTCAGGCTAGTGACAGCATTTACTTCATGATCGCTAATCCTCAAAGCAGCAGCTAGATCACTGTTGTTATTATTTTGTCATACATGTGAGGGGCGATTTACAGCCTTTATATAGACCAGTTCATACACTGTTAAAATCTGCAATCCGTAACTTACTGCTCTCTAGCGCCATCTCTGATTCAAGCATAAAATTGCAGGTTACTTGACGTACTTTTTATTACGCACGTTGACGTCAAATGAAGACAAACTGACATTTCACAAGAAATCAGACCTGACAGCTTAAATTATAAATCATTGTAAGCTTATTGTTGTGAATCGGGGTAAGGTAAGAAGATAATTTTGAACATTGATTTATGTTCTTGCTCAATAACTTATTTTTGTTCATTTTTAACCAAAACAGTTACAGATTGCAGTTTTACAGTCAAATATGAAAAAATTTAATATTTCATATATTACAGTATTGCACCTGTGTTTTTCTCTCCTAATATCACTTACTCGACAACTCACACTTGAATCACATTCATGAATCACACTTACAGAGAAATAACAAGTTATGGGTGACCAAGTTAACTATTATGGGTGTTTGCTTTTAAAGGCTTTATTGGGATTGAACGTCACGTCAATTACACGTCAATTTCTGTTCGAAAACTGTAAACATGTCAGTCTGTTAACGGCTATAGGAAGTTAGTTCTGGTTACCAAGAATGATCTTTTACCTGGATGGCTTGAATTGAGAGAACCTATAGCCAGCATAGCTAAGCAGAAATGAAGCAAAACACAAATTAAATAATGACTGACGGATTTATAAAGTTGATCATTTTTTGTATTTTGGGGATACTATTGGCAAGGGACTGTGACAAGGCTGGGCACTGGTGAATGCTTATAGACTTTGACAGAGGCAGGCAGTTTACTACTTATTTATAACAGTGTGACCTTCACACAAGGTTTTTAGGGGCCAGACCTCCAGGGCTTCTGAACTATTGTCAGTGATGTAATAGAACCACTTTTCTCAATGAGACAACTCGGTCCCTCATTGGGAGAAGGTCTGTCAGTCTGCTTGAGGGGTAACACAATGTGTTTGTATTTATAAATTTCATATAATGTGGTTAGAAATCCATAATTATACTAAAAAGCTTTTTAGAATTCATTAGTTACGTACTCCTTTACATAGTTTTCACACTTTTGGATGATTTAATATTATATTCAGTTAAGTATCACTATGAAGTGATCACTATGAAGTGATCACTATGAAGTGATCGTTTAGCAGTTTTTATTAGGAATCAAACCGAACGTCTTAGGCCACCGTTAGATCTCAGCAGTGCTGTTTAAGCAATGGTATATAGACCATATATAATAATTTCTCTGTCTCTTTATTAGAATACAACCAGAAAATACATGAACATTTGTATGCAGTATTAAAATCAGAAAAACCTTCTATGGGTTAAAGTGGCAAATATTTAGTGTGAGCTCCCCTTACATTTAAGCAATAGCAGGAACCATCTTTCTTAAACCTAAATAATATATATAATTTAAATATAATATAATATAAATAATATATATTTATAATTTAATCTAATGACTTCAAAACAGTCTCCCCAAAAGAGCTCAAGACGTGCTTTGATCCAAAAGTCACACGAAATACTGACTTCTGCCTGAAGAAGACATTTTGTTCATTGTGTTTTATTTTGTGTACATGTTTTTCAGTATTTTCTGTTTGCCTCTTAATAAAGAGGAGAGTGAAAAATAAACATGGACGTTCATTAAAACAAGACTTTTCCACATGACGTGTTGATGCAAAATTCATCAGGAGCAAAACGCTAAAGTAACAAAGATGGTGAATTAAAACCATTTTTAAAATCTAAACATGCACAATAATGCTTGAAGTACATTGCAAGTCAGAATAATGTACCTGCTCTCGGGCCGGGCACTGTTCAGGTAGCTCCTACAGCCACCCCTGCTATTCTGAGAGGTGATATCATTGCCACTGTAGTAAGATCTTCCATCACCCGAGAGTGAGCGGTTCATGAGCCTTCTCGAACCCATATTTTTAATCTGCAAGTGTCCACATGCGTCCGCTCAAAGCAGCTCACTCGGAACAACACTGACAGAAGTCAGCTGATCGCATCCAGCATTTTCTGTCAATGGCAAAAAGTCTTTGATTGCCCGAGCACAGATTTTAAGGGGAAAAGTCTTCCATTACAAAATCATTTCAGCAGCAGCAGAGTTTTGTTTTCTTAGGCACTCTTGGGTGTGTGCTGTGGGTCCAGTGTTGTCTTTCTGTGCTGTTGGACTCCTGGGGTGGTACACCAGGACACAAGACTCTGCTGTTTCCAATCAGTCTGCAGCTTGCGTGGCCATAAAGGCTAATAATAGTAAAGCCACAAATAGGCACACAAGCACATCACATTTTCCAAAACCAACATCTTTAAACCCTCACTTAGTGATATCCATGACGGACACCTGTCATGTTACTCAAGCCCGGTACAGTGTGAATACTGCTCACATAACCAGGTAAACAGGCAAAACCTAGTATAGCCCCAAATGGAAGTAGCATGTTTTGTTAATCCTATAATAAGCCAATATAAGCCCTAAACTTGGACTGGAAACCGTGGAGGGCATGCTAAATGCTTAAAGCAGACCGCCTCAATTATACCTGTCTGTCAGACTAATGACGTTTCTCTGAACTCTGTTAATGCAGACTGTAAAGTTAGGCATTTGGGAACATGGAGTTCCCTTCCAAGTACCATGAGATTGTAGTTACATGGTTATATCAGAATAGGAATCTATACTGGTTTTCATCCAGTGGAGATGAGACAACGTATGACAAGCTCGTAGGGGATTTTGTCTTGGCGTGCAAGGAATATCGGCAAGACAAAGAGGATTTCTGTCACACCAAGAACCACTGAACCACTTAACCATCGTCTTAAATGATTCACTTTATCATGGTAATTCGTCATTTTCAAAAGCTACAGTCCGTAACTTTTGCCTCTGTTTGAAACGGAATTGCAGGTTACTTTATGTCCTTTTTTTTATTACGTATGTTGAAGTCGAATGAAGCCAGACTGGCGTTTCCCAGGAAATCTGACCCTACAGCTCAAATTATAAATCATTATTATAGGCTCAGTGTTGTAAATCAGGGTAAGAAAAGGAGACCGTTTTGAACACGGATGCGTTATGTACTGGCTCAACTGATTAATGTTTATTTCTAACAAACATAATACAGATTGTAGCCCTCAATAAATGTTTCATTATTTTAAAACCACTTTTATTAAACACACATCGTTTAATTTTTACAATGATTAAATAATGATTACATAATCAGCTTACAGTTACATTTGGTTTTTAATGTAAAAAACTGTAAGCCATACCTCTCAGCCTACAGCTGGTTTGAAACGCATTGCATCAGTGTTGCTGTGAGGTGAGTTATTGAAAGTCTATGACCAAAACACACAGTCATTCAAGATGGCACGCCAACATTTCACAACATGTTTGAACTAATAAGAGTCAAGGCTGAGTTGACGGTCTCCACAAGTCCCTATCTGCTCCTTTTAAGTTTATCCTCTCTTTGTTACACGTCTATTGTCTGTGTAATTTCTTATATTTACACTTACATTTATGCATTTGGCAGACACTTTTATCCAGAGTGACTTACAGTGTATTCAAGTTATAGATTTTTGTGCATTCCCTGGAAATTGAACCCACAACCTTTGCACTGCTAACGCAATGCTCTACCAGTTGAGCTACAGAAACATTACTACAAGAATCTTCAAAAGTAATAACTTGTGCTTTTATTAGATATTTACAATGCACCACATAATCATAGAGGCTTTAAACTGATAATAGGGCCTTGTCATGTTGATTTGATAAATTGCTTAATGATTTCTTTTCTCCTCTCTTAGATCAGCTCTTTATATACTGTATAAAAAATTGATTTCTGATGAGAGGAGTGTTTCTGCCCACTAGTGGTTATCACGTGTCACTGCAGTTACGATTTCTGCAGTAATCTGGCCTGTAGACTTCTATGGATTATAGTTAAAAGTTACTTACCAGACAACGTCACATCCAGAGATTCTAACTGTAGGCTACACTTATAAATGCTGTGAATACTGGGGTAATGTGGTGCCTACTCTGTCTAATACAGCCACTTAAGGGCAGGGTAAGCAATTATTTCCAAAAACGTTTTTGTTATGCGGGTTGAAAAGTAATACACAAGTAGAGTTGTTTAAATAATAATATACCAACCTGTGGAAGGCGCAGTACTGTAATGTTCGTCCAATCATTTCATTCGACCCGAATGAAATAATAGGATGTTCTACTTATCTGTTAAAGTAGGAGGCGTGGCTTTGGAGATCACTGTGTGTGGGGGGGGGGTTGTAGGCGGGATCTTATGCCTTCAACGCTAACTTGCTGTTACTAGCCACTCTTAAATTGCCTACCCTACCTTTAATAACTATTCCAATAATAGTTCAAATAAGTATATTGATGGTTTTTTTTTTTTTACTAAAAGGTATTTAAGATATAGTCAAAAGGTAATAGGTTGCTTGTGATAGGCTGGTTTAATCAAACTCATTAAAACACACGCCAAGAATTTATGTATGGTTTGTAGCAGCTTTATTTTTTAGAAAAAGAAAACAAAAATAAACTGCTTTCATGTCTTCTCGGTACAACACGATTTATGGTACGAAAATAAAAATCATGAAATTTACAGAAAACAATCTGATACGATGAGGTGGAAGATTTTACTGGTATCAGACGCTGATCTCAGACACAGCTGAGAGGTCATCGTACAACAGTGTGACAGATAAACTATTTCAGATTGTCTTCCGAGCTCTGCCGCGTTTGTTCCGCTCAATCGACTATTGCTTTGAGTGACAGTAATCATTTGAAATGGCGGAAACAGTTTCCGTCCCCATCAGAAACCGCCCTAATTCAAAGTCATTGAGTCACAGTATTTGAGAGCACAGCTGATTCATTAAACCACCTCTAGGAAGTGGCACAGTGTACCATTTCAAGGTTTTTTGTATTTGTAATTTTTCTTCACTTTAATTGACTCCAACAGATCACAGACAAACAATTTCTTAACAAATTTCTGAATTGATACATTTGTGACCCGCGCTGCCAAAATGAGTCACGTTGAGCAAATAAAAAAAAACGAGTTCTTTTTATACGAACATTCTCCGTTTAAAAAACGATGTACGATTTGATCATCGCTAATTCGGATTTGGACAAAAATAGAATGAGCTACACCTGTCTGAAACACCAAGTGTCCAGAAGAGAGCAGAAAACGTACAAATAAAGATGATTTTAGATGTTTAACTGCTATTTGGAATCGTTAGACGAGAGCTTCATAAGCACATTTCTGCAAAAACTGTAAACTGAAAGAGGCCTTGTTTTGCCTGTAGCTCCTAACTCGCTAGTGCTCATCCCAATTCATTGTGTCAGCACGGGTCACATTTCGAATACAGATCTCAGTACTCGATACTTTTCTGCTGGCTTTTCAATGTCATGTGTATTGCTTCCTCTTTTTATCATATTCCTTCATAATTATTTTCATCCTAATTATTAATAACACAAAGATGCACATCCGGAGTTTTCATGTGCCATCGTTGATATCGTTGCATATTGTTGTAGATCTACTAGACTTGAAAGCAACGCTACACACAATAGTACATAAAGTTTACAAGACACTCTTTCATTTAGGTTTATCCCCAAAATACCCCAAATATGAATATCAAACCTTTGTAGGACAAATACAGGCCTGGCATCTGGAGGCTAATAATGAGTTACGACGACATTTTTAAGTTTAAAAATGTACTAAACAGGTGCATAAACAGTAGTTCGTGTTTGATTACCTCACACATGACCTTTGTGTCTAACGATCACCATCATATTGTGCGTGCTTGTTTTACGTATGTGGTCTTTAATTAAATGCAGGGTCGTTTGGTTTAAGCCCAGAACGCATTTACCAGTTCAACCATTCAAAGTATCCCTTTGAAAATTCAACAATTTTTTGTCGTTACCTACAAAAGCCAGTTGCAAAATCATTATCATGTGTTAATTTTGGATAAATTGTTTCAGTTGTTTTTAATTGTGTTAGTGAAAGGATGGGGTCAGCGAAATGACCTAAGCACACTTTAAAATAATGCAATAAATTTAAAAACAGGCTATAGATCATTAAATAAACTTTCAGGCATTATCAGACTGTCCAAACTTTTCACATCACAGTGTCCATCCAGTACACGTTCTTCACCGTTCTCAGAACATCTGAACCTCAAGGGCTCCGCTTCTGCCGAATGGGGTCATTTTTATGAGATATTAATGTGAATTTGGATCGATCTGGTCCAAATGTGAATCGATCTGGTTTGTTAAAAGTCACGACCAGTTTAATTGTTTACATCGTAATGTCTTCAATTTGGGGTGACCCATATCAACCTCAATCCCTCATTAGCACAATACAGAACCCTTTGAGTGGCTTTGATCCAGTGGTGTGGATCAAACGCGCACCAGAACTAACATATTACACTTACCAAGTACCTCATCCGAAACGCTCCTAAACTCCCAAACCATTCCCAATCTCGTCCAACATTACTAACCATTCCATTCTATGCTGTACATGTCTGATCTATGAAGGCATTTTCATGTCTTTGATTGTAGTCTGAGGTCTCACCCATCACAGTCTCGTGGACCAACCTAGAAGTCTTATTTATAAGTCTTATTATTAAGGTATATTAAATGATACACAAAGGTATGGATGAGTTACAGCCGCATTTATAGACATACCGTATTTTTACCCAACCACAAAACCGTGCCGCAGAGAACAATTTCACAGTAACTAGAGCTGAAACATACACAGTTGTCCTGTCTTTGCATGATATATAAGGACGTGTAGTGCTTTGGCTATGTAGATAATAGTAATTTTATCATGACATTAATACTTAGCACTTAGTCCCGCTCGTATATGTTTTATTCTTGAGACCCAACGACTCCGTGAAGTCTCTCGGAAGATACAGAGGGGGAATTCAGAAGATTCAGAAGTCATTTGTTAATGAGATGTCCGCCCATCCAGCGCAACTTGCAGGCCAGCCAGCGCCTAAGGGGACAGAAGTATTCATAGTGGAACTGCTGGAATTCGGGCGTCCTCCGGATGTCCCTAAGAAAGGCCAGGTCCAGCTCAGACTCTGTAAGCACAATAAGAAGGAGAAGGAGGGCGAACAGCAAAGCCAGGGTCACTAAGAAAAGACGCGCCAAACTGCAGATCAACTCGTTCACCCGCTCTTCCTCCGGGCTGCGTTGAGTTGACCGAGTTTTTTCAGGGCGAGAGCCTTTCCCTTTGGCCTTCACACCAGGTGGCCTTGCCGGGTCTGAAGCGCTCAGTTCTGTTCCTCGTTCCTCCTGGATGCTGCGGGGGCCATTGGTGTGCCGAACCAGAGCCTGGTCTGAGGAGTGCTCGTTGGTCACCGGTGTAGGAAGCATGCTGTCAGAGGGACTGTAAGAGTCCTCGGAGAATTCCGCCGTTCCGTGTCCTCCCTCCGCTCCAGTGCCATGGGATTGCAGAAACGAGTTGCCATTGGAGACCGATCGCACTGGTGTGGAGTGACCGCTGTCACGCAGGGACTCCAAACCTGTGACAGAGTGAAGATTGATGACACAACAAACACAACATGATTGTGTTTATGTATCTACGGTCAAATTTAATACTGTTTTAATGTTTTCAAGTAAAGTTTATCATTTTACCAGAATGTAGAATTTAAATGTTGTCTAGTCCCCTGGCATGATTATTGTGGGGTAAGCTATCAGTTTAGCACATTTCTATACAGTTTAAACATAACTAAAGGCCAAAGAGGTTTCAAACTGATCTGAGCCGGCAAATACCAAACCCAACAAATACCAGCTGATTGTAGGTTTTAAGAACGTTTCTCTAATGCTTCTATTAAGTAACAAAAACCTTAAAAATGTTATTTTGGAAGTTCTAGGAATGTTCAAAAAGAATGTCCAGTTTTTACACATTGTATTAATATTACTGCTGGGTTATAGGAATGCTGTTCACACATTTCTCAATTCTGTAACGTTTTTAAAATGTTCCACTAACAACTTAAGAATAATGTTTTTGATATGATATATATAAATATGAAAAAAACATAAAAATGTGCCACTAACATTATCACTAATTTAGTGAACATTGTCACAACTAAGTCCGATAAGCGTTGATACTAACAAACTGTGTATTAATATTTACTAAATTTAAATTATTCATCTGGTAGATTTGCATTGACCAAAGCATAGCCCGAACAAATTGTAAATCAAATTAACCACAAGAGGAAGCAGGAACATATGACTGTACCCACCGCCCATGAAAGCCAGACACAATCCATGCTAGCATAATAATGACCAGTCTCACAGCATGTCAGCACATATAAATACAGCCACACAAAAGTCAGACAACTTGTGCTAAACAGCCATGAGTTTTACCTGCAGTGCTTCTGGACTGGACACCGAGTCTAGACGGCGCTTCAGAGGAAGTGGTAGAGCTGGGCAGAGAGGGTAAGAGGGGCAAAGCCCCTATAGCTTTCCCTAACAGCCTCGGTCCCAGCGCCAACACCCGTACCTTCACATCCCGGTAACAGTGGTTGATCATGCGCAGGTGAACGTTCACCTTTGTCTTAATCCGTATGAGACACTTCACCATGGTGTCGGAATATACACGACCGTACCTTACTCTCACTCCTGTGTTAGTGTGCCACAAACGACTGAGCAGAAACCACACAACACCACGTGTGTTTGATAAAGAGCGTTTGAAATAACACCCCAAAGCTCCGCGAGTCCGCGTAAGCCCCAAAGCCGAGCTGCCCTGCGTACTCCATCCCCCTCAAACCCCATTAAGTGTCTATGGGATGTAACAAAAGAACAAGCCATACACACACTCGACGCACACCGCTCATTCTGACACCATCCACATGACATACATGGAGTGTCCCTGGTAAGCTCCCTATTCATAGACTGTGTAATAATAGCACTGCTAACAGCTAGAGATGAACAAGAGACATTTGTTGCTCCTTATTGTCTTTAAACCTTTTCTTCATCTGTTACTATGTAACACTTTTCACTCTTTTAAAGGATTTTGTATTTATCTACGTTTTCTATGCCAAACAGTTTGTTTGACCTCAAACTCTCGTTACAGAGCAGAAGGTCATCCGAATAATCTCTGTATTTTTATGTCAAGGTCTTTTCAAACTCGTACCCTCCACGTCATGACGGCGTGTTTATTGTGTGTTGACAACGAATGTGAAAACAATTTATGAGGAAGGAAGGACAAGAATAATTGTACGCGACCTTGAAGACATTTTTACTTTGAAACGTTGAATATTTTGAGTGCAATTGCTACTACAATACAAACGTAACCCTAAGCTCAAAATATATTACACTTCTGGGGTAGCCCGACCCACACAAACCCAGAAACACGGACAAATTCAACCACAATGACGTCTCGGTGTCAGTGAAGTGACTGGAACAGGTGAACGTCCGGTCACACTGTGCACAATGAGAGAAGCTCTCAGGTTACTAAAACTATGAAGAGATGAGAGTGTGTACGGTTTCCCAGTCACTCTCAAGAGCACCATTGTGTTCGTTCCCAGCTTCACTTAACACACAACATTTCACATTATGTGTGTTTTTTTGTATACACACCTTTTGTATATGTGCTCACACTGTAGCTGAATATGTAAAACAACACGTCATTGAGTTGTAGAGAATTATTAAGAAACTACAGTTTTGTAGAGCCTGACACAAAAACTATTAGACAATAAACCTAATAACAGGTTCACTGTCAATATCGCGTGTAAAAGAAAAAAAAATCTCTTGGTCTTTTTACTTAAATTTCATTCAAATTTAGAGGCCCTTATGGAAAGGAAACCGTGGGCCACTAGAGGGTGGCATTTCAACGTTTAAAGAGAGAGTTCACCCAAGGATTATGGTTTTTATCTCTCATTTACTCCCCCTCATGTCATTTCAAACCTGCGTGACTTGTTTTCTTCTGTGGAACACAAAAGAAGATATTTTGAAGTGCATTGGTAGGCAAACAACAGTGGCACACGTTGACTTCCATTATATGGACACAAAACCACTCAGACATTTCTCAAAATATCTTCTTTTGTGTTCCTATGAAGCAAAAACACGTCATACAGGTTTGGAAATGATGGAAGAGGGTTCATTTCTGGGTGCGCTATGCCTTTAAGTTCTTGTGCTAGCAAATCTTGTGCAGGGAGTCAGAAGACACAGATTGTACCAGCATAGACTCCTCAGCGTGACCGTGGGTTTCTCATTGATCATACTGGCCCCTGACTGAGCTCAATGCTTTTTAGTAGCAGCTGATGCTTTTTGAAAGTGCACCAAGGTCATATCAATGACTTTAATAAATACAGTAGACAACTTCCTGTTTAGATACAGCAAATCTGTTCATGCCTCGACAATTGAAAGACTTGAGATGTTTTTGTGACTCTGATCTTCTGGTGTTGAATAAACAGAGCAAACAGTGAAATGTCAGGGGAAACCGCAAAGTGCTTTGGGGTGAGACGTGTTCCCTAAATAATCTTATGAATTAGACATCATATACACAAATGATGTTGTTAATGGTAATAATAATAAATGTAAGTTAACAAAATATAATAGGGCAACACACCTGTACCAATGTCAGATCACAAATTAGAAGCATGTTCATTGATGCCCAGCTAACAATCGCTTCAATATCACTAACTTGCTGTTGTTCTTTAAAGTTGCGGAGTTTCACCGACAGTAAATAACTTGGTAAACAAACAGTTTAAAGCTGTGAAATGTGACTCAACAATGAAGATTTTGATTCAAAATGACAGGAAGTGGGAGATCGCATAGTTCTTTTACCTCATACAGTACTGTTTTTGTTGAGGTTAATATCCCTTAATGCAACTCGCGAAACAAGGTACACTCTCGTGCCAATAAAGTACATTTACTATTAATATTTAGCTTGGAAACCACTTTTCTGGAAAGATACATTTGCTCATTTATAAGCAGCCTGTTAACTTCTAAATAGTTTCTAAATAATAAAATATTTGCAAATCTTTTATATTGTTCAGTAAGTATTTTAAGTGTTTTCAAATAATATGGTTTGGCAGAACAAATAGTTCTATTCATTACAAATAATTATCTGTATAAGAATTCATCTGACAAGTAATATAGTTCATTAACCTGTGAGCTTTACGTGACTGCTAAGCAATATGGCAACAAGTGCATTAGTGCATGTATTCCTGTAGCTCAGCTGGTGTTCCTGTGTTTGTGTTTGTAGAGTAAGATTGTGGGTGTGATTCCCAGGGATCAGACATGCTGATCAAAAGTATAGCTCGAATGCACTGCAAGTCGCCAAATGCATACAAAATGTAAACATTTAGCTTATGCAATCACAGTTTTATCAGAGTCACATGTGTTCCTTTGCCTATTACCACTCTGAACAAGGCTCATCCAATCAGAATTTAGAATCTGATGTGGATGTCTGAGGGGCCACACTGTAATCTGAAGTAGGTTCTGTAGGTGTGTGTCTGTAGGCATCATGGACGTACCCTCCATGATGGAAATGTGGACTGCTCTCCTGCGTGCTTGAGGAACACTACTCTGGCGTGGACCATGAGTGATTGAGGGACAGCTCCTGCTGGGGACCATCCCAGCCCTGAACACACACATCCACGTGACCTTTAAACCCCATTAGAACACATGCCAACATATAAAATGAAAAACAGAGTCTGAATCGATAAGACTCACCTGTGGATCTCAGGAGGCTCTCGTCTGATTTTTGCGCTCTGCTCCATCACCTCCTTTGCCACTTTACCGCTTCAAGAAAATTTATGCAACCTTAATTAAGCCGCGCAGTGTATGAAAAAGACCCCTTGCAGCTACTTCATTCATTAGCATATATTCAAATCCCAGGCCTGATTAAATTAATTAATTAAACACATCCCAGCTAACAATTGAAGGTTGTATGAACGTTTCCCTAACATTTCCAATTAATTAACAGAAATTTGTTTGACGTTTTTAAAACGTTCCACTAACAACTTAAGAATAACCTTCTTTATATACTAAATATAAGGTTAGAAACGTTCTACTAATGTTAGTGCAAGAATGTTTTCGGAACTTGGATAGAACTTTAAGAGAACGTTAGCCAATGATCTGAGAATGTTTCCTGTTACCCGGGAGGTTGTTCATTTCAACAGGAGGATTTTTACCTGATAACGCTCACCTATATCTGAAACGACTCCCTTTGAAGAAGAGATTACTACTAGACACAGTGCGAACTTGACTTGATTTCTCAAACCTGTAAGAAATGGAAAGCAAGATGGAGAGGAACCTTAACCATTTGCCATTTCGCCATAATCAAATAAGTGAAATGCAAGGGAAGTTTTTAGCCTGATGAGAATCTCACGTACTGGTAGAAAGACTGGTTCTCCACCCCACACTTCCACAGATGCTTGCAGGCATCAGGTGTTGGAGCAAAGTAAGTCAAGATGATCTTCTGATCCTGGGTAAAGGTCCAATAACACATTAATTTGCAGTAGAGACACAATGCCGTGTTCATTTGAATGGAAAGTACACATTGTTTAATGTTCAAATACTTTTTCTGACCCGCCTTAAATGTAGGGTAGGCAATTTCAGAGAGGCTAACAATAGTAGCCTAGCTTTGAAAGCATGAGATGTCACTCCAAACAAAGCGTACCTCTTGGTGGGTTGCATATATGTGAAATGTCTTTCCTTCGAACTTGAGTTTGGTCACCTCGCTCCTGTACAGAATGACAATATACTGTCATAGTTATTAATACACACACAGTCATTTGATCTTGAGCGCTAAGCAAATAAAAATGATGCGACAGATTTATTTTCTCTTTCTCACCATTTGAGGAAGTGAATTCTTCTGTTCCCCTGCAGCACCACAAAACCAAACGGGGTAAAGGCCAAAAATGCTGCATTTCCAGACACATCCTTACATCAAAGTGAAAACACATACACAGAACCATTTACTGTACTGTATGTTTCAATTCATTCAGATGTAAAACTGAGGCAAAGGAAAACTTCTACCTGCCTAACAGGGAATGTTGTTGGATGTTATGAAAAATGTTCTTGCAGTAATGTTAGTAGAACTTTTTTTAAACGTTATATGTCATATCAAAAATAATCTTAAGTAATTAGTGGAATGTTTTAGCAATGATACAGAATTAAAAAATGTTTGAATAACGTTCTTATAACCAAGAAACCTCAAAACAACAACCAATAATGTCAATACAAAATCTAAAAAACTGGACATTTTGAACATGCCTAGATCTTTCACAATAACATGTTATTGTTTTGTTCGTTCATACAACCTATAATTATTAGCTGGGTAGTTCTTCCAATACTTAAAAGGTTCTTAGGACAGACAAAGGACAGAGCTTTATAAAGAGCTGATGGGTTTTGATGCTGACCTTGCAGGGGTGTGGATCCACCCCATATGTTTCCAGAGTCTGAGCTTTCTTTAGGAAATTTAACTCTGCTGTCTCAGGACTCTGACCTCTACAGGAAAGAGGGAAATGAACAAAATACATACAGACTTTTTATTGATTCATTTCTCAAATTCTCTGTAAAACAGACACGTATGGCAAACTGGATTCTGGACTAACAGTCTTACGTCAGTTCACTTTTGTGGATTTCAGCAATGCGTCGCTCCAGGCGCTCCGAGTGCTTGGGAAAAAACTGAAACTTCGAGCTGTAACCTTCTGGGTGCTTCCCAGGGTCATAGTCTCCGATCTCAGCTGAAGAACATGAGTGAACGACACCAGACTGGCACTATAGCACATATTGTACTATACAGTCTTATGACAACATCATTCATACCACAGAGTTCTCAGGATGGCAACATTTAACAACACATATTGTGAAGACTGACTGCTGTGAGGATGGTTTGCTTTTACCCTGCAGAATGAATGCAGCCAATGTGGCAGCATCCGAACTCTTGCACAGGAGTCGCCCGTGATACAAATCTCGTTTGATCTGCAGGAAGACCAAGTATCTGAAAACAATCGATTTCAATCGTGCCGTCAGTGTGTTGATTATGAATGTACCACACTTGTAAGACTCAGACTGACGGGATATACAACACACAGTTTTTTATTAGATGATGCTTAACGGTAGTCAACATGATTTATGTTTATGATTTAACTTACTCAACATAAAGTGCAACGGTAGTGAGCAGTACCTGGTGATCTCTTCTTTAAGTGCTGCCGGGTCCGGCGGATAGAACTTGACTCGCAGACACATGGTGTACGGTGGCTGAGCTGGGACATAAAATATTCAAGTGGATTTAATCCAGCAGACAATGTAAATCGCCCTCAACAGTAATACTTGAAGGAAATTATTACATTTTTCACAACTGTTACAGTTCGCTGCTTAGGAAGGATGTAGTTGGTATTGTGACATGTGATCACAGATGTATGACAAAGACTTACATCTCATTTGTTTGGTAATCGGTTTGCTAAACTCCAGCCAATGCTGAAAAAAAAAACACGGAAACGATTATGACTAGATTCCATCCATCCATTCTCCAAACCCCCCCCCCCCTTGTCCTATGATGGGTCATGGGGGGCTCAAGTCCATCCCAGCATCTCAGGCTGTAGGTAGGAATCATCCTAGACAGACAGCCAGTGCATCTTATAGACACATATACACAACTAAAGGCAATTTAGTGACTCCGAATGAAGCAGATTGGCATGTGTTTGGACTGTGAGGGCAAACCAGAGTACCCAAAAACACACACAGCAACCCAGGGAGAACATGGAAACTAAAGGCACCCCAGTTGGCCCAGACTCGAACCCGGGTCCTTCCTTCTGATAAATGAGAGCGTGACCCACTGAGCCACCGCATGCCCCTCTGATTGCTAGTTGTATAGAAATTCCAGACTGTCCATTTAACACATTGGTGCTAATTCCTCCTCCTCTGATGACTCTGAAAACATTACATATCTGTTACATCACCTCCTGCAGTTTGTCATCTGAACAAAGATGTTACGGTGAAACATCCACTAGACGAGTACCAGCACATTTATAAACAACAAAAAAAATGGATAATTTATTGAAGAAATAGTTTTTCACATAAAACAAATGTGGTTACAAGACGAGACAGAATCAGAATATCAACATTGTTTGGTAAGAATTTAAGAAATATGAAATAATAACAGTCATCGTCTTGCTCTACGTCACACACATTTTCTTTCTTTGTATCTTTCTGAAAAATACACATATAAAATATATATATATACTATAAATACTAATAAATACACATCCTTCCTGTACTGCTATACTACATAACCCTATATTATATATAGGGTTTTATAGTATAGCCCTATATTATACAGGGTGGGCCATTTATATGGATACACCTTAATAAAATGGGAATGGTTGGTGATATTAACGTCCTGTTTGTGGCACATTAGTATATGTGAGGGGGCAAACTTTTCAAGATGGGTGGTGACCATGGTGGCCATTTTGAAGTCGATCATCTTGGATCCAACTTTTGTTTTTTCAATTGGAAGAGGGTCATGTGACACATCAAACTTATTGGGAATTTCACAAGAAAAACAATGGTGTGCTTGGTTTTAACGTAACTTTATTCTTTCATGAGTTATTTACA
>JAZGTJ010010426.1:1455-18111 GCA_036877575.1 Botia almorhae
TTTTTTAATTGATTTTATACCACAGTGGGTTGTGTTGAGGGCAAACACACTAACTATTTGCTATTTGTTTTAATAATCTTCCCCTAAATATTACAGCAATGCCAGACATATAGTGAGGAATGTAATTATTAAGTTACATTCTCACATTTATATCACAGCAAAATGGTGTTAAAAACTCCACCTTGCATATAAAAAAACAACTTTGGCAGACCACAATGATGTCTTTGACTAACATGTTCCTATTTACTAATTTCGATTTTACTTTGTGCAATAAACAAATGTTATAAAATGTAACACCCCCCCCCCTCTCAACTTCTGACACTATCAGGGACTTCTTGAACTGTAGTTGAGATATGTTATGTGTTCCAAAATTATCCCTCTTATTTTGTATGTACAAGCAGGTACAGCAAAAAAATGAAAACTTAAAAAATAAAGCCCACAATTGTTTTTATCCACGAAACATCCCACAACAAACCAAGGTTAAATGACTTTATACAGCTATGCCTAACACTGTTCAACTTTAACAGCTACTTTTACAGAAATATAATTATAATTAACAACTGTCAAATAAAGAATGGCATAATTCTGTTCATAACACAGAACGTCAATATATTTGAAAATACTTGAATATATAACTCAAACTTGCTCTGCATTTCGAATCATCAATAAAGGTGTTACTGTACAGTCCTAAGTAGACAGCAATTAAACTTATCATAACATAAACATCATAACACAACAGGAACTTTATAAGGATAATACATATCCTCTCAGTACTAAACATGCCCTCAATGATCATTTGCTTTTCTAAATACTTTAGGAATGTTGGTAGCATTAAAGTGTTTCATTACAAATTACAACAAAACTTTTCCACAGCCACAGGGCTCACAACTGTTCGATTTTAATCCATTTTTCCTATTAGAACTGTAAGAACCAAGTAATAGTTCAACAGATAAAAGCTTTAATTAATCTAAATTATTTCGTTTTCTAAACATAGAAATCTTCAATAGAACCAACAGTGAACATGAATTAGGTGGATTCAAATGTAAATAAAACTATACATTTAAAACTAAGGGATATGAGATGCTGCATGCAGCCATTAATAGAAAACAAACGTAGGAGACAATAAAGATCCTTGCCCATTTATGCATGTAGGCCTATTCTCTCTTGCTAACATCATGCAACTGAAAGAGCACAAAGACACTGTCAAAGTAAGGACCCTGTCATCAGCCATCAATCAGACATTTAGAGTCCTGTGTTTGCTGTGAGGGAGAGTGACTGACAAAAAGGTGGCATCCAGCACTGTTCTACCTAGAAACTTTAAGAATAAAGTTACCTAAGGGAAACATAAGCAACAAACTCTGACCTTATATAAGACAGCGATTTATTCATATCCGAGTGACATTTTTGCGCTCAAATCCCATTTATGTTTATATCAAAATTATACGGTTTATTAGGTCCACAAGTAAATTAGAGCGCCATGCGACTTGACTGAACCCTGCAGGTGCAGGTGACGGTTTACTTTGGGGTTACATCTTTTACAACAGTCTGTCCTGTATTTACCTTGGCAGACAAAATATTAGATCATTATTTCGCTGGCAAACACCACAGCATCTTTCTGACAGGTGAAATACAGCGTTACATAGATTAACAAATGACAATCGGTGCAGTTATGATGCGTGCCATCAATTCTTTCACATTAACCATAAATAACATAAGACATTGTAAAAGAAGAACGCCAAGCTAATCGCCGAGCAAACTAACCAGAGTTGAACTGAGTAGTGACAGGTAAAAGCGGACCTTACCTCTCTAGCTGGCATAGCCATCCATCGAGCTCGCTTTATGACTCCATCGTCACGCTAAAGTCTAAACCCATACTACATGACTGAGCAATGTTTGCTGGATAACTATGGTTAAAGCCCGAGTGGAGGCATCACATCGCTGGCTAATGTCAGCCCCCTCCCCCGACAGGAAACCAGCCTGATGGCTAACTGACAACACGCTAGTCATGGAGCTTCATCACCACCACAGTTAGCAGCCAAACACTCCCATCAGACTGATTTCATAATACGCTTCTCCAAACACCAGCTGGCCGACTTTCTGCTAGTATTTAAAATCGTCGGGATAAGCAAACCGCGTATATTTGATCTGACAGTCTGACCTAGCGGAGCAACACGGGGGTTATATGAAACGACTGCCAAACTTTAATATTCTTAATAAAACCTGTACAATTACTCACTGCTTTGACTTCTGGAGCGTAAAATTGAGCGTTCTTATTTGCAATCCATCGATAAGCTATTAAAACATCAGCACATGTCGCTAACCAAGGAAAGTTATTAATCGGTTAGCCCTGTAGGCCAAATCAACCTAGCCTCTAGCTTCTAAAAAAAACTGACAAATATTTTAACCCAGCAAGCTGTTTGTAAACAAAGTCATGGAGATCGTATGTTTTATTCAAACATCTGCGTTTTTTTAAACGATCCAAGTTAGACTTACCTTTGATGGTGCGATCTTCATTTAAAGTCCCAGATCCAGTAAAGAGAAGCGACTTATCCAGTTTGTACCAAGCTAGACGGGACCAAACGGCTTTCTATTTCAACTGACAGGTCAAACAGTCGCTTTTCAGTCCAATTTTGCCCGTGTCAGATGTTAAACACGCAGTGATAATAGTTAATAAGTGTTGATATGAAGGCTAGCGGCTAGTTAGCTCGTTATCGCTCTCAGTGATGTTAATGAACGCAGCTAACCAGCTAGCGCGCGCATCTGAGATTATTCGCTTTACGGACAATTGGGGACCGAAATTAACGGTTTTCAAAAGCACAATTAGATGCGAAAAATGAAAGGCTTACGGATGTAAGAAAAATATATACATTAAAAGCATCACTTTTCCGTTAAGGTTTTCTGTTAGTTCTCACAAAATGGCGCGCGTTCCAAACCTGCGCAGCAGACCGGCCCGGCGGACCCGAGACACGGACTACTAGCCCACTAAATATATTCTTGACATTCCGATTCTTCAGCCTGGTGTGATTTTCAATCCGATGCAGCTGACGAATACTCTCCGAAACTGCCACTGTTGCTGGCGGGTGACTGCATGATTCCGGCGGGAAGCGAAAATATTTGAAAGATTAAAAAAGCCACTGACAAAATGGCGACAGCCTGGTCTGTTGCTATGGCAACTGTCAATCAGGGGCTCGACTACCCGGATGTTCCGATGACGATTTGAAAGGGGCCAAAGGGTTGCTGCACGGACAATCAAACGTCGTAACAAAAACTTTATACAGAGCATTATAGAAGCGCTAAACAATTGTAAACAACATTTGGTGTGTGTTTATTGAGCTCGATTTGACGGATTTTAGGGGGCTAATACATTTAGAGATGGTAGAGAGTCATTTACGTACGTTACGTTTAAGTATATGCTGGAAGTTCGTCAGGATTCTAAACATTCAATTGTCTATGTAAAACATGTTGCGTGTGGTTAATGAGGACAAATTATATAAACCTAAAGTTCTGACAGAAAAGTGATGTTTTAAACATCAGGGGACAGTACTGGAGTAAGTTGGCAGGCACCCCTGATTCACACATTGGGATTTGTCATCTGACTGTATGACTGTTTAAAAGTAAATATACAGTAATAAACAATATACAGTATGACTGAGCAGTGTTTTCTCAGCTCTATTAAAGCTTTTTTCTGCACATTTATCACACTGATTATTTTAACCGATCCTGTCCTTTGGCATATGAGGTAATACTAGTGGTGATATTGTTTCTAGACATCACATTTTGCAATATTGCAATCTTTTTGTTATGAATCTTTCTTGTTGTTCAGTACAGCACCATGGACAGCAACAGCTGCAATGAGCAATAAAAGCTGTTGGGACGACACTTGAAAGGTGATACCATTTGGATGCATTTCTACCACTCTGCCATTTACAGATTAACCAATTATAAATTCAATACCAACAAATGCTCCTAGCTCCATGCCCTGCTCCTATGGCATACACCTCCATTTCTTTATAGAATAGTTCAAGACTTTTTTCCCAATGTCAAAGATCTGTTCTACATGTGCACATTACATATGTATTTCATTTAAGTGTTCACTAAGCAACTTCTTGTATTATAATTATGAGGCCCTGTTGTGGTGCTACACATCTTCATATAGATATTTATATCACTGTAGGTTATGGCATCTGGTTTCTACCTTATGATCTTGGTTGAGAATGCCCAAAATGTGCCGAGCTACAACCTAGGCAAAGACTAAAGCTACAGTAAAATATTGAACAGTTCTGATTTAACGTTTTAGTAAATATATACTTCCCACACTGTTCATTTCATAGTTGTAACAATTTGACTGTTATTCTGTCTGTTATCAATTGACTGTTATATTATCACAATAGAATACAGTGATAATAATGAATGTCCAATGAATTTTAAAGAATTTTCACGTTACAATTATCATATTTCCTGGAATATCCTTTCTAGAGATTACAATATTATGTAATTATAGTGCAATTGTCAATTTTGGGCAGTTGTGGCCTAATCAGACCACAATCCAATTAGACTTGTAACCAAAAGATTGTCGGTTTAATTCCGTGTTAGCAGTGCTGCCCACTGCTCTAAGTGTGTTCAGACTCACTATTGCAATGTGTGTCCACTAACTTGGATGGGATAAATGCAGAGGACAAATTCTGAGTATGGGTCACCATACTTGTATAGCAATGGACTTCAATATTGAGTATAGAAAGGTGGGTAAACAAAACAGAAATGAAAACATCAGAAACACTTTCCTAAAAATGTACGTTTTATTTGAACTAAAAGTACAAAACAATGGTCAGTATGTACAATACTTGCATGGCCACATTCAACCTCTTTGGTGTTGATGGTGGTCTAAGCACAATATGAATAAGCATTGAACTGTGGAAATGCAGGAACACCATGCAAAACGGTAAGATGAAAGATTATATTTCACAATTCCAAAGGCTGCAAGTAAATACCATCAATTGTACTGTACCATTCAACAGCAATTTTCAGGAAAATGTACTACAACTAACATATTGATGAAACACTGCCATTTAGCCAAACCCTAACAACATAAATAAAACAGAAACAGAACAACAAAAAAATACGTTTGCCATATTTACAAATGTTTTAACCACATAACATACAATTCTGCTGCAAAACAATGTATTATAACACACAGAAATGGGTTATAATCTGAAAACTGAATGGAATATACAAAGAGCCAAGAACATTTATTTTTCAAGAAAAAAGCAGGAAAAATGTGGCAACCTGATTTTAACTTAACATAGTTTTTAGTCTTTACAAACTATATGGTAAACAATTTAAGCAAAGGGCATTGTTTTCAACAAACAAACATTGGTCTGCATTATATCTCCTTACAGCACTTTTAACAGTTACAGTTTTTGAACAATTTTCAGATGTAACTTTTTCTCTTGTCTCTTTATTGACTTAAGACCTAAAAACTCAAACCCAAGTGCTCAGTACAACTGAAAATCATGCCTCACATGCCACAGATTTGGTATTTTATGTAGTTACAAACAACGGAGACGGAGTAAATGAGGTATGCTTCACACACATTCTGTATAAGGTCTCAGATGCTGAAGGCCCTTAGGGTTTCTACACATATGTGATATTGGCTAAATGAATCTGTATGTAGCACATATTTGAGACCAAGAAGAGAAAAAAGAAAGACTATTTCAATGGGTAATAAATATCACCCTAACAATATGAATGAACACTTTACAAACACATTTTTCTTAACAGTCTTGATCTTCAATGCAATAATTCACATACTTTACAACACGCATTATTAATTAACTGCCCCGATACAGGGGAGGCAAAGACACATGACAGACAATGGTGGAGATGTAACTGGCCCAGCCACTCAGACCCTCCATGACAGCCTTTCAGTTTTTCGCAGATTCCCCCCTATCACCAGTATTCAACAAAACCTGGGGGGAGAAAAGATGCTTTAATTATATCTTAAGTCAAACTTATTAACATGCAATGTGTTCCTGTAGCTCAACTGGAAGAACATGGCGCTAGCAGGACCACAGCATGGGTTTTCAATGCCAGGAAGCACATAATCTGACAAACTGATCAAATGTACACTTAACGTAGTCTTAATTAAACGTAATGCATTATGTTTATTGAAAGCTCAGGGAAATTTTAAATGTCAGTTTGCTTTACATTACTGCTTGTGTTGTATCTACTATATTGTTAAATCACAGAGCTGGTTTCAGAAATCACTCACCCTGAATGGCTCATTTAACATTACACATCAGCTTTTTGACTCTGAGTCTCTTCCAGCTTCTTGCTCTCCTCTGCCGATCCATCCTCTTTTTCTCCAGTTTTCCACGTGCCTTGCCTACATACAAATTAAAGGTTAAACGATAACTGCCACTTTAAACAATTATCACTATTTCACACAACATGGAAAATACAAAAAGTGCAAAATGTGATGAATGTCTTTGCTTTCTAGATATTATGACAGTACCTGGTGTTTTTCACATATAGCCAGTAGACCAGACCTATTGCAAGAACAGCCAGTAGCAGGCCGACAACAATGCCAACAACCATTGTAGTCTGGTCGCTATATTCATCTTTCTGATCTGTTTAAGAAAAACATAAGTCAGAGGACGGTACGAGTACAGGCAAGTGGGTGAGTATTTACAAAGAAATGACTGTAATAACCACATTCAAACTTACAAACAGATAAAAGCAGATCTCTTACCTTGTTTGTCCATTGTCACATCGTCAGCAACTGTAATCAGATAAAAAAAAAGAATTTTTGTGGTGTGAAAATCCCATATAGCACACAGTAGTGCAAAAAATGATTTGTTTCTAAATTCTAAAATTAAAATTACAGAACGACCCTAATGATTCTCGTGAGAGACACGTGTGATTACAGAAATCCAGATGATTGGAGCTGAGATTGATTTTGTAATTAAGCACAATTTGGTGCAGTGTTAGCCAATTTCTTAATTTGGCCGATTTCTTAATCATGGAAAGTGAGAGCATGTGTCAGATTCAGAGCACATAGACCCGCATTCGGACAAACATAGCGTAACATAACGTGAAGGAAAACTGTGTTCTAATCAAGGTTTAAGACTGAGTCTTAAAGAGATAGTTTACCAGAAAATGATATTTTTGTCATCATTTACTCACACTTGTTTCAAACCTGCATAGTTTTTGTACATGGAACGCAAGATGGATTCTGTGAAAACTATGGGCCGAGAGGCAATGTATTCTCAAAGTAAACTTTAAATAAAGAAAAACCCAAGATGCCACTCTTTTTCCACACAATTAAAGTGAATGGGGACTGAGATGGACGGTTGTATGGTGAATGGCCTGCTAATATATTTGCATAGCTGGATTTTAAAAATATTTGTCTTTTATTTTTAACAGTTGTCTATATATTTATAACAATTTTGCCTAAACAATTATGTTATAATTAAGCAATATACAACTTCAATAAACTTAAATAAAAAACCTTGTGTCACACTGAGAGGAGATGCCGGGAACAAGTGGAAGGGGTTAAACTTACACGTTGACACGTTAATGCTCTTAATATCAGAACCCAAAGCATTAGAGACAGTGCAGGACACAGTCAGATTAGCCTTTGGAATAAATGTGATGCTGTATGTGATTTTGCCATTCACATAATCAGTCTCAGCAACCTGCAATTACAAAAACATGACATCCATCAAATGACAGATCAGGTTAAAAACATCACCATTATTGCAGTGACTATTACAAAATAACAGAATTATTAAACAATGATATACCCGAGCAATATTATGATGAATTATTATGCATTAACTGTAAGTGACGACAGCCTCCACATGGGGGCGCTATTGCTCTAACTTCTGCTCTTACGTGCATTTATACATTCCCTTCTACTTAGATATAAAGACACAGCAGGCTATACACACAATTAGGCAGGTCATGCACTTCTGATATGCCGTGAGTTGCAATAAAAGCACATTTTATACCATTACGAAACCACATCCAACAGGAAGTCCCCTCTTCTCCTGACCTTAATTGCTTTCACTCTACACATACCACTCAGGCACTCCAGTTGTCTAGTGAATACTCAACTCACTGCTCACAATCTTTACAATGTTAATGAGGTCACTGATGCAAATGCTGTGGCAACATCCATATCTGTTTAAAATGTGTTGCTGGCTTGTTCAATACACAGGACTGACAGAACGATACATGCAGAGATCAGACTTACATTAGTGTCATTTATGCTCCACTGTACAGTGGGTTTTGGAAAGCCTTCAGCCTCACAGCTCAAGATCTTGGTCATGGTTCCGTCGCCACGCTTCTTGATCAGGTTCTTGACCTCTGGAGAACCTGCAAAAAGACTTGTGCCATCAGCTAGAATACAGTACAATAAGATATTCTCAAATTCATATAATGAGCTGAGGAAAAACTGTATTTACGAGGTTTAAGTTTCATCTTAAAGGTTTAAGCAAATACACTGATAAATTAGGATTAAATAGTGCTGTATATTTATTTACCTTGAACTAATAATTCAAACGCTTGTGTTTTCTTGAAGCCGGCCATGGTGACAACACACTCATACACTCCAGAATCGGAATATTTCAGCTTGTCAAACATGGGCAGGCTCTCCAGTTTGATGTTGCCCTAAAGCAGAGTTTCATCATTTAGAAATGACTGGAAATCAACATATAAGCTGCACTGACTAGTCCACTAGTTTAATGGTTTTGCCATTGTTTTATTTTTCTCTTGTGGTAACATTATCCACTTCAGTTTGCATGTTTCATTCACACACATTTACACTTGCAATTAAGTTAGACTTAAGTTAGAATTAAGTTAGAAAAAAACAAAATAAATAATAAATACATTTACATTTAGTCATTTAGCTGACGCTTTTATCCAAAGCAACTTATAAATGAGGACAAGGAAGCAACTTCAATTACAAGTGATTAAACAAGGCTTACATAGTGTACGTTAAGTAATTTACATAAAGTGAATATTTACCTGCTGACTAGTTAAATAAAAATGAGTGGTCATGCAAGGCCTAGTTTTTACATTTGATAAAGGGAAAGGTTGTTTTGTTTGGATTTGTTTGTTTCTTTACCTTTCTCCAAGTGGTTTGTGTCACTCCTGAGGCTTGGACATCCAAGCTGGGCGCAAAGCTCTCGCCGAGTTTCTTTAAAATTGTACCAGTGGTGCTAAGGGCTACCTCAAGATCTTCAGCGAAAAAATCAAGATCTTAATGTAACATTGTTAACATTATTGACTTTATTTAACTTTGTTACATTTATTTTTATGAACATTATTGTTAATAAAGAATAGAAAAGAACATTTTCTCTTACATTCAACAGTGATGTGTGCAGAATCTGCCATGTCTTCCTTGTCAACCAGCGAGCATTTGTATTCTCCAGTGTCAGCCCGAGTGATGTTCCTCAAGGTGAATGTGTTGGAGTTTTCCACTGTCTTTTTCTCCCCCTGCAGAGATACGCAGGCACATGTTGAAGACCTTCATCAGACCGACTTGAGTGAAGAAGAACAGAACGGAGGTCCTGAGTTTTCCTCAGCAGACGTACCTTGATGTAGAAGCTGTAGCTTGAGGGAGGAGGGTTCCCGTCTGCCGTGCATTTGAGTGTCACGTTGTCTCCTTCCTTAAAAGGACCTTGGGACACCACCTGGAGACTGACCTTCTCAGTGGGGTCTGTGGAGAGAGGACATGTGTGAAGCAGGGAGGGCGGCACAGAGTGGAGCCATTAAGCCTTTGCTAGAGCCCATGCAGATAAGAGCACTTCAGAGAACCTCCTTATGAGCCAGAAGAGGCCCTTCAACTCAAGAGTTGAGGCTTTCAGACTGCTCTTGTGGTGTGAAAATGCCTCAGAGAGTTAGTTTGAGTAGTGGTGGCTAGTTCCTTCACAATAACACCAAAACCTCATTCAACATCCAACAGGCATGTTCCTGAAGGCCAAATTACAGATCATATTGGGAAAAAAAGAGCCATTTGATTCTAAAGCCTTTGTTTCATTGGTACTTCAAATGGTCATTCTAAATATTCCCGAGAATTATCCCAAACATTAGGTCATTAACCACTTCAGTTTTGAATAGGTTCATTCATAAACACACTGTATGAACTAAAGATAAAATTATGGAATAAAGTAAGAAAACATCAGGATATAAACACAAAATAAGACTAAAAATGTTGACCTAACCTAAATGGAAATAACATAATTGACATTTGTTTAGACAGGAAAAAGAAACATACAGTTAACTGTGAAGTTAAGAGGTGAAGACTCCATCTCGGCAGACCGGACATGTTGAATCCGACAGGTGAACTTTGCATCAACATCTCCCTTCACTGCAGCGTACTGAAGCGTAGAAGTCGTGACAGAAAGTCCCGTCACGCTATCAACATCCAGAGTTGAGGTGATTTTTACAGCTGTAATCAACAGAAACCATTGGTTAATAAACTAGCCACAAAATGTCCAATAGGCAGAAGCTGTAGTCTATCAGTTACAGTACCAATGTGTTGATTTTTGTCTCACTCTACCTGTTCCATCAGACAGTGGAGTTTTGTTCTTCAACCACGTGATGTTGGCAGCTGGATTGGCATCTTCAGTACGACACTGTGCCAGCTGATGAGACAAAAGCACTCAACAGTTATAAAGAAGACAGGTGGTGACTGATGTATTGAGTAGACACAAGCATTCATTAATCATTATTAATCATCCAGATGTTTGAAAAAAAAAAATATTTTATGTGCTGGTGAAATGTATTTTGGTAGGTTGGGTATATCACTTCCCATTGATTTTGTGTAAGGTAGCTTCTGGAAATTTCTTTTATAAATATATACATCATGAATATATTCACCATAACAAAATTCACTGTCATCTCTAAGATTTGTACATTTCAAATGTTAACCTAGAAAGTGAGGCTGCAGATCTTCTGGATACTGTATAATGCCATAAAAAAGTCACACTCCAGTAAAAATACTCAGCCTCTTGAATGATATACCTTCTCTTTTCATGTATAAATGATATCCTCTAAATTCCAGCCCTTTGTTATAGTTTTATTCTAACCATTTACACAGTCAGGAGTAAATGTATATATGTCTATATTTTACATATATCCTGTTTAGCTTTTGACACATCTGACTACATTATGCTAAACTGACATATGGCGTTTTATCTATAAACCTACCGTAGTTAGTTTGCCAATCTCCATCACAGTTGTTTGTCTTGTGATCTGAGGTTGCGATGGAGCCTCTGAGGAAAAAAGATACACCCATTAAGTATTTTTTGGTCGTTAGCACTTCTCCATTCAATATGCATGTCTAGGTTTAGGTCACTGCTGTTGTGTATGATACTTACTATAAATCACCAGCTGAACTGGGTATTCCAGAATGTCTGTGCCCAACACCACCATGCAGGTGAAGGTCCTCTGATCAGCCAGAGTCAGTTGTGTGATCACAAGACTGAAGTCCTCTGTAATATTGACTCTCTTCTTGTAGTTCACGTCATCTGAAATGATGGCATTCTGATCAGCACGCTTCACCAGTATGTTGCCATCCTTATCCTAATGCACAAAACAGAAATGTTTAAAGACAACCTGCAGGTAAATCATTTATAGGCTGAGTGCTGTAGAGTGTAAATACTGTGGCTTTATGACACAGTTTGTTTGCACTGTCCGACATGTGGCTCAGCCAATGGCATGAGTTTAAGGAGGGGCTAGCTGTAATAAACTGTTTAGCTGAAAATTGACTAGCTGTTTGATCAGTTATGTTTTAAATAATAGTTACTTACATATTTCCATTTGGTAATCATGATGTCCTCTGCTTTAATAAGTCCATTGTTGCATGGGATTTTAACAGTCTCTCCATAATTGCCAATGACAGGGTCCACACTGCTCACTGAAATACACAACAGTATTACAGTAACGGTCAATATGTGTTGTGAGATAAAGTTATTCACAGTAGTCGAGCAAACATATGTTCCCAAAATCACAATGTCGTGTTGTAAAATCAAGACTTATAATGTATGAAACGAAACCTCAAGAGACTTTTTGACCCAGAAGATTTGAATATTTAAATAACACATCATTTTGACAGTGACCAGGCAAAGCAGGCAAAAGGTTTGAATATTCAAACAGCTTCAACCACTCACGTTTGTTCGATTTTAGAAGTCTGAGGTTTTACTGACACATTGTGACTATACACCATAACAATTTTTCCCCCCATTTTTGTATTTGTACTGTTACAACTTAATCGCACCAAGAGTGGGCTATGAAACTTAACCTTTTGTACTTTTGTTTAGATTTTCTTGAACAAGCTCTTTGGGAAACCACGTTTAATTGCGAATTTGCCAACTAAAAATAGATTCAGAATACAAAATTTCAAAACAAACTTCAAAGTCAGTAAAACTGGTTGTAGTTTGTCACAACTACACACAACCCCAACACCTGAGTAAGGGACTTTAACAGTTAGATAGGTAACTCTAGATACAACAATGTTGAGACGGAAAGCTTTTGAGATTGAATTGAAATCTCAAGACCGATGAAGAAATTCCACTAAATTTTGTCATGAAATGTAAAGCACGACTAAACCTGTCATACACTAATTATTTGGAAACTGACACAAACAAACCTGTGTTTACCGACAAAACACAATAGTGTGAGGTCCAAAAATGTTTTGCAGAACTAATCGCAAACGGAATGCTAAAATAACCTATACTATTCTATACTATTAATTATTATGTTATGTACAATGAATGCACACGAATGCAACAGAAAACACTGTGTAATATAGAGTTCAGTCAGGGTACAGAGTGAGCACTCACTGGTATTAGGTCATTGTTATGCAAAGATGAAGTTCTGTCTCATTGCTCAGTTTCCTGCTGACAGCTCTTTTATAAAGGCACAGACCTGTCATAAAACAGAAGGCAGCTCCTGGCTATGTTTTCTTTACAAAAACAGACACACAAAAGAGCAAAAGGAAGCTAAAACAACTTGTGCTCCATTTAATCCTCTTTCCACCACCTGCGGGGCCTAACTGGAAGTAAAATTCACCAAAGACTGAATATTCAGGGTAGCAAGTATGTAACATGCTTCGATCATACAGTGAAACTGCACTGTAAATGCATCAGGATTACTCATTTGCCCCATGGGATTTTCTTAGTATTAGAAGCAAAGTAAACGGACACTGGTTGACACATTACAAGATAAAGAGGTGTGTCAGAGTGACCTCAGAGCTTACAAACAACGGCAGGTGAAGTAAACAAATAACATCGCTCTACCCCACCCCTTAACCCTGACACTCTTTGTCTGGTGAACAGGTGCTCTGTTAGAGTACACTCTTCATACACCTGTTATTAAAACTCGCAGGCATGCTACTCCAAAGAATCCTGATATGATAAAATGATCAAATAAAATATATATTAAAATGTAATCGTAATCTCATAATGTATAATTAAATATTATTAAAGACAAAGATTATATATATATATATATATACACACACACACATTTATGTTTTAATATACATTTTAAAAGTATACGTTTATACATTTATACACGTTATTATTCAAGATATATCTGTTATATCTGTAAACATTATGATTTTATATATATATATATATAATATATATTATATAATTTAAAAAAATGAATTTCCATGGCATCTCCCAGAAGCCTCAAACAAAGAACAAGATGTCTGCAAACAATAACCCAAGAGTACGTCAGTTACTGGTGGTGTGTGTGAGTGTGAGTGTGTAGGCAGGGACACACAGGCAGTAGTTTAAGTTTTTACAGACTGCCACCACAGTGACTGTCCAGGAGACAAACACAGCCCAGGTATTGATTTTGAAACGGCCTTATTAGACCAAATGTCCTCTTTTACTCACAATAACATGCAAGGACCATTAGACTGCCTTGAACATGCAATAAATCAAATCTAAGATGGGCCTGAAATTGCTCTGCAAACAAAACTCATCAAGCAGGTTGCACTCATAAGTGATAAGTGCACTCTGAAATCACATCCATTAAGTTCTAAATTATGTATTTGATTGCAGGGGCCCCCAGGGACCTAAAAGAATGTCTGCGTCTGACGGACACATCATGGCAGATTCAATACTGACCCAGAGGATTCATCCGAGGCCCCCGTTCAAGAGCGGCTATTAAACTGAATAGAAGACTATTAACAAAATACAGACATGCAGCTTCCGCTGAGGTCCATTAACCACAAGAGCAATTTACTACTTCAAGGCTATGACTGGCCATTCATTCTGCTGCCATGGCAGAAACTGCAATTACATCATCCACCCTATGAGTCATAACCTGGTAACATCAAACAAATTTGTGTCAAAACTAAGTTCAGGTTATTTTTTAACCAGTCTTGTTTTGGTTAGGAAAGCACTTATACATCTAATGCAATATGTAAAATAAAAAAAAAAAGTAATGGCCAACAATGGTTAAACGAACTTCTTAACTAGTTAACCAGCAACTAACTAGTACGTTAGTGGGGTTGATTAGTTTATCTATTTTTTGTTTAGGGATTTTTTGGTTATAATATTGTTAGCAGTGCAACATTAATTTGTTTGCTATGTAAATGCCCCTACAAAACATGTCTGAGTTATACCCAAGGCAATTACTCGACTAGTCATTCATGCTTCCCACAGACTACTCAGCTTTGAAAACAAGTTGTGTAAAGCCCCAAATTTAACAGACGCTTTTATATGTTAGATTAAAGAGTCAAAGAATTTGGATTTCAGAACTTCACAGTCACGTTTAAGCAATTTGATGTTTGAGGTGCTCTGCGAGGTCTTTGATTAACAGCATTCCAAACATCAAAGTCATCCTGCTGAACATTCTAAAAGCCACTTTTTGTCAAACTGCAAGGTGGTTTTTTTTGCATGGACAGAGACTGTGCCTTTATCTTCTCCTCAGACCAGTCTCGCAGCTTTCGCATGCCTCTAGGCTCTGAGAATTTGCATTCCACAGGGTCCTACGGGGCCCCTTGTGTTCATAACATCGGCGTTTGCTTGCAGGCACTGAGATACTGATCAAATTTGGTACCAAAACACAGAGGTCAGCAAGCTTGTATTCAGAGTTAAATAAGCTCATTCATCTGACTCTCAAACGACCTCCTCCCACATCGTGTGAGGGCCCGAAACAATTGGGGCCCGTATACTGACCGTCTTTATCAGTGTAAACAAAACCAAAGCAAATATTGATTTCAGAATGCGTGAACGGAGGGTGCAGCAGATAGCCCCCCCACATGGCACAAAACAACGAAAGACAGCAGAACATTGTGGTGCTGACTCAAGGTCTGTGCTGTCTGAGGTAAAATATGTTATCTTTAAAACTCTCTGAGGTAAAACTCTCATTTTGTCAGGGCTATAATGCTGTGATATAAGAGAGCAGATCTTCCTCACATTCCTTTGTAGTTCATGGTTTGGCCAGGTCTGTAAAAGAGGTCACGAGGACACTTAACTATCTCCTGCTTCATAATCCCACTTGCCTAGGGGTCTACATCTGCAGGAAGCGACCTAAAAAGCCAACTAAAACAGACTGAACGTGGTTCATACACTAGCTGCCTACAGAGAAACGCTTCTGTTTATGTACTTTAAATGAATCGAAGTTTGAATTTAAAGTATGCTGATAACCTACCAGAATATCAGAATACCGTTTTCTTCCATACGATTAATTTTATTGGTGACCATGGGCTGCTAAGCTCCAAAAATGACAGAAGGCATCAACAAAAACTTAAACATTAAACATAAAATGCATATTCTAGGTCTTCTAAAACCATGTAGTAGCTTTGTGTGCCATTATTGACTTTTTGTAATCATGTCAGTGGCTCTAAAGTTATATCTTTTGTGTTTTGACAGGAAAGAGACACAAGTCACATTGGTTCTGAATTGTGTTAAACAACAGAATCTTCAGCATCTTTGAGCGACTGATCCCTTAATATCCTCACCTCAGAATTAACCCAGTTTATGATTTTGTAAATGTATAACTTTAACTGCTGACCCACATTCAGACTGTGTTATAACCACCTAATTAAAGTCCAATGCTCTTTGACCGCTTCTAAAATGTAGCACTTTAACTGTGCTGATGTTGATGATAAGAAATCTGTGCAGTTTTGGAAAGTCACCAGACTTTTAGAACCCTAAAGAGCACATACACCTGGCACAGGCGTGGCTGGGGTTTACTATGGCTTGTGCAGGCTTGCCAGCTCAAAGCAGGTGACATCAAAGTTCCCACAACAGAAAGAAATCTAAAGACAAGCTTTCGTTTTTTTTTCTGAAGTTGACTTCAAAGAATAAATGTCAAAGGTTAGGCTAGGAGCTTCCAAAGAGCAGACTCAAAGAGCAGTGCTGTCTCTGCATGTGAGATTGTATTACGGGGCAGACAGATATCAGAGATAAAAACTAAATTGTGCAAACAAAATACTGGGTTTGAAGATGCTGAGAAGAGCTGAGACAGGACTTAATTTCAAAGAAAAACAACAACAGTGAAGGCACTTTTACTGTAGGTATATGTTAACAAAACTGTGGCTAAACAAAACAAAAACTGTGGCTTATGCCTATTTTGAACAGTTAGGACCAGTCCTCCAATTTGATTGGACAAGAGGTGTTCCAAGAGACA
>JAZGTJ010010427.1:0-18110 GCA_036877575.1 Botia almorhae
AAGCTATGGTAGTCAAACGTAAACATTTTGTTTGATATTTACAGCATAATTTTTATAGTTTAACTTTATAATTTTATTAGATATATGAAGAAATATGTTTATTGACAGACTGGCCTTTTAACACTTTAACTTTATGTATAATGATTGTATATGGATCAGGTTGGTTCCTACCTGCCACTCATCAGGAACCCTGTCACCAGAGCAATTAGAATAATGCCCACAGTAACAGCTACAGCAATGATGGGCACTTGACCCTGCTCGCTAGATGCTGCTACTGCTAGAACAGAGAGGAAAGGACATTGGGAAGAATTAAGAGTTCATCACAAATGCTTCAGTCACATTTCATAACAATCAATACATAGTTTCTTCTCAAATCCACGTCATCACCCTAGACAACACATATTCTATGCACCATAAACGCAGCTTTGCTAGCTACACTTGCTTGATTATACCCAAAAATGAGTATCATATGAGTATCAAATATGAATGTCATACCCAAATGAGTCAGATATTCATTTATAACGCACTGCAGGGGACTAGCTTGAATCGTCTCTGGATCTAATTTCTGCTCTTTCAGGTCAACTCCGGGTGATGCAACATTTACTTGAGAATCTTGCTAAGCAAGTTAGTATGAAATGTACAGCCTATAGCTAGCCACCAGACTAACAATAAAGTTTGTAAAGTATGCGTAATAAGACCCTTACATGCTCACAAAGAATTAGCCAAGCTTTTGCATCCGCTCATATTTCTAGCCTTAGGCTGCTTATCTGTGTTGTAACACAGCTAACATGTGAGTTCACCTGATGTGTAATTATGTGTCAAATGTTTTATAACAGCAACGTGGCTCATCTAATCAGTATCTAGAATCCTAACTACTGTCATGTTTTATAATGCACATTAAAAGCAGGGTAGGCATTTTTTCCAGAAACATGTGATCTAAATAAATTCATATATTTAGATAAATTTTTATATTCATGTATATCTTATGTGGAAATCCATAAATATTCATCCAATTAGTGCATTAGGTCCAAATGCATTGATAGGATGTCTTACTTGCCTGTGAAACTATGTGTGCATTCATGTGTTGGAGGAGGCGTGGCTTTGGAGAGCGCTCTGATGGTATGGAGCAATCTTATGTTTTCAAAGCTAGTCTGCATTGGCTCACCCTACCTTTAATATGTTTCAGCAAGTATGGCATTCAGTAACTTACAGTAAGGGCTGGTTTCAAACTCAAAACGACGACTGAATCCTCCATAGCCCGCGGAAGTACGTGCTCGAATTTGAAATATATACACTGAAGATGGTTTCAGGCTGTCCACCACAATGTCTGTCTCCTTTGACTTTACAATCGTGTAGCTGGTTTCCTGGTTCTGTAAAGCACCCAGAAAAAAAAGGACAAAAATCAACAGGAGGAATGAGAGATAAGGTCCTTATATCCCATGAGAGAATAGCAATGTGTGTGTGTGTTGAGGCCAGATAGAAGGTAGAAGAGGATCAGTTTCACACTCTTTATTCCCTTTGTTTTAAGCCCCGTGTTAAGTGCTCTGTCCATTAGCTTTCATATGAGTAGCTGTGGGTCATCATAGCTTTTCGGTTTCTAAGTGCCTCATATCAGTGTTTCCCAGACTGGTCCCAAACACTGAGGTCACGAGGAGCTGAGGTTGGTTTTCAGTGCTATTCTGCCTTTAAATGGCTCAACAAAGACAGTCGGTAAATGCTGCAAGGTGAGGAGCAATCAGAAATGGCAATCAGAGAGGGCTTTGGTTTCATGCTTTGTGAGAGTTGTCGCCAGTGAGGTGGTCTGCTGGGACGGGTCTGATGCTGGAAACAGCACTTCATGAATTACTTTATGTCCTTGCACATATACAACCAATGGAAGGCGCTTCACTGTCTGTATGCAATATATAGTTGCTTTTTGAAGGCTAAAATGTAGCCATGTCATGTTTTCATAGGACACAGTTACCTTCTCAAAATACTTGATCTCGTACTCCAGTATAATGCCGTTAGGTCGGTCAGGTTCCTGCCAGGACAAGGCGATGCTGTTCTTCGTTGTCTTGCCTTTCTTCACCACAGTTATAGGAGACGGAGCTGGAAACACAAGAGTTACATTCACTATTCACCGTAAATCAAGCAGAAAATATATTTTCTTGCGTGATGCAGTGAAGTGCTGATGCAATGTTCTGTAATTACCATTCGCAAGTTTCCCAGTCTATATGCTGGAGCCTAATTTTTGATAAGTCCATCCCCTTAGCTATTCTTAATTAAATGAAGATATCATATTGTGCGAGTTACTTTAATGTACGTTATTCTGTTCAGGGAAAAGGAAGTTCATAAATGTGAAATATTCTCCACTTCAGTGCTAGGCACAATCAGACAGAATGGTCTGAGGTCTTTTATCTTTGCTAGCAGATCGCTTTGAGAAATTGCTCTAAACATGGATTTAGGCAATAACGTACTTTAATGTTTATGCAGGTTAATTATTGCAAACAAAAGATTACATGGTGAAAAATGTCTTGATTTACTTCATTTCCATTAAAGTCTAGACATTACACCTCTCTCAAAAAGACCTTTTAAAAGTGCACTTAATTTCACCATAAAACAATAAACATTCTGATTGATACTGGCCTTGACTTTGGTAAATATTCAATTAAAATGACATTTTCCAGGTGTGATGACAGTGATTTTGAAACACTGTGCTAGAATAGTTAAAGGGATGTGATTACTACTTGACACTTATCACTGAAAACATGTTCTGTAACAGCCACACACCCTTAAACACAAAAAAATGTTGGTTCAACCATTTATACTTTCTATTTATAGCAATTAGAAAATGTAGCTAATCAGAAATGCCCTCTGCCTCTCAATCATTTTGTGCTATAAGAGAGGAGTGTAAGTGGTCAAAGGCGTATCATTAGCTGTGTTTACACGGACCCTAATAATCAGATCGTAATAGGACTAGAAGCCACATGTAGAAACATGTAAATGAAGTCACATGTAGAAACGTCAATTGAAATGAATTGGCCAGATTCAATCAGAATTTGATTCGGATGGTAAGAGGTGGTCTTGAGCTTTACTAATCCAATCGAGAGGAAATGTAAACACTTCATTGGATTGAAAATTAAACTAGACGTTTCTGTGCACGCACAATGACGTTCAAATCACGAAATGACATATGGCGCATGGCTGTTTTTAAGTTAAGATGGCGAAGCAAAACTGGACGGTTAAAGATGTTCCTCTAGGTTGCCAAGGTGACTGGTGGTAGGCCATTGCTAGGTGGTTTGTACAGTATTGCTTAAGTCCTGATACGTTTTAGGATGCCCCTAAATATGGCTTGGATGTGTCTTTCAATTGATTATTTATGTCTAAACCATGAACAGACAAGTTGTTCACCAAAATGTTTTATTCAGAAGTTTGTTTAAATTGTAATTAAATGTGAATTATGTTTAAATTAAGTCTTTTTTAATAAATGTAATAGTACTTTAGATAGCACTTTGTAATTGTAGAACCAGCGTCACATGCCCCGTCAAATCTCATTAAAAACCATCCTGTGTAATGTATGCCCCAAAACTAAAACTTAAATTCATTTGTTGATTTCTCAAAACTTTTCTGTCTTTCTCTTTTTTCTTTCTCTTTCTGTCACATATATGAGAACACATAAAAAGTCCCAATCTCTCTATATGTGGAAAGCTGAAATCAAACCTGGCTTTATATTCCTTGAACAGAAGTGTCAGACTGTGTCCATGAGATAAAGAGCCTTTAAGTTCTCTGGACGATCCCTCAGGCACTGATCCAATAGCTCAACAGAAGCCAGGATAAAAAAGAAGAAAAAATCTGTTTTTTCATCCTCTCTTTCCCAAACAAAGAGTAACTGTATCCTTTTGCCCAAACAAAACTGTAATCATTCCTATCTTAAAAGCCTGAAACGGTATACTTGGCAACCTGATCCACAGGCCGACAGGAAAAGGGTGGTATTGTGGAGGGTGGATGGGCCACTTAAACGCTCTGGCAGCCTGTTATATGTCTGACTTTCAGTCAAGTGGGAGATGCGGTCCTTTGAGTTATTGATTTTCAATAATCCTTAAGGTCAGCCTGGGGAATTTTCATCTGTATTAGTGATAGCATGAAACAAAAATATCAGCAGAGGGTCCTTCAACCAAACAATCACGGGGTGTGACTGTTAATATAAGTAGACTCACACAGAATCTTCGTTCACAGAATTCTCTGTTGATTGTAGAATTTGAACCCCTGAAATTGACAAAATTCTACATTTCTCACAATGCTGCATTAGCATTTACAGCTCTCAATTCTGGCTGAATAAAGGGTGATCGATGCAGATGGAAAATAGGACAATTTCAGGGACTGCAAATCAATTGCATTATTGCATTGCATTATATTATTATATAAATGAACCAAGTTGCCACTATCAGACAACAGTAAATATTCTACATAAATATTCTACAGTTATGTCCAAAGATTGTTTAATGCAGGTACGTTAATGCAGCACTGCAAGCTACACAAGTCCGTCTTTGTGCATTGCTGCATTCAAAGACGTGTCAAATTGCAATTTATAACACAGTGTAAGTGCACACTGCATTTTTATTGCTGCAAGGGGTCCTAGAGAAGCAAACTGTTCTTTTACAACCACTTTTCATTTTTAATATTTTTTTTTTCTGTTAAAAGCAAATTCCCTGGAAAATCACAACAGAAAACCTAAAGGTAACTTTATTGCCCCCTTGAGTACTGAAGTTTTTCCCTTACACCAACACAACATTAACGGGACAGTCATTAAGCATTCATGTCAGTGTTTGTATGCTTGTGTAAAATATGGTTTTAGTTTAAGACTAATAAACTATATTAATTACAGCATTAATTGTTTATTCTGACTATTATTAATAAGAAACAGATATATTTTGAGCATTGGTGTCTATTAGCATATTGTTGTTTATTTGTGTACTGTCCACACAAGAATATCAACCCATCAGTCGAGGACAATAGCCTCAAAACTTGATCTTAATATGCCGATCTAGTTTAGCATCACACTCTACACTGCGGCTGAAAGCCAGATTCACAGACACTGGTAGGTTCAGTGCTGTAATGCACATACAACAGGTACAAGCAGTGGTGTAACCTTGAAGTATTACGAATGCAGATAACAAGACATTTAATGCAATAAGTAAACAAGCTAAATAGAAATTTAAAAATGAAAACCTACTGAACTTTTTTGAGCTCTGTGTGCAAATATAACAGGTGTAAGACATAACATTCAAGGATTACGAACACAGATAACAAAGCTATAAGTAATCTCTTTGTCAGCTGTGTACTAATATCATGATGAGCATGTCCAAAAACATGGCGCCCACTACCTACAATGCAATGCGTTTCCCAAGCTCTACAGGACGCAAGAATGCAACAAAATGTCCCTCTTTGTAAAATTTCACCGCCATATTTGACTTTGCAGCGTTACAAACTGGCCAACCTAATACAGCTGAGGGGGAGTAACCAGTGGTCTACTGGTTAGAGAGTTGGACTTACCTATGGGTCACCATACTTGGCCAGCACGCCACTTTACATTCGATAATTCCTGCTTTTTCCAATGACTATTCCAAAAACAAATATTGTCAGGACAAGGTGGTAAAATGCAAACGGTAATAAAGTCTTTAACAGTCTTGTCACCAATGACAACCCACAGAGCAAAGGACCCATCAGAGCGCCGCCTCTCAGTTCATTAACAGATGGAACGGCAGAATTCTCTAGGAAACGTGTCAGAGAAAGTGTGATGATTGCACTCTGATTCATGCCTCCAAATAGGAAGTGTTGCCTTCATCAAGTGTGAGAATCTGCTAGCTCGGAAACTTTTGGTATCTGTGCCAGCCGTGGAATTGCTAATGCCAAACAGCAAGAGATGTCACTACTTCCACACTGAACTTGTGTAAGCGATCTATTTTCGTCTTTTTCATGCAGTCTTTCGCCTAGTTAATTGCACTTGTCAAGCAAGTGACTAGCTTGGCGTGGACAGTGTCAAAAAAATGAATCACTTCTGGTGGTATAACAATCACTGCAGGCAATATTGTTTCTTGTGCTTGGGAAATCTTCCAAGCAAATATTTGCATGTAATTTATTTTAAGTTAGCATGCTGGGTCGGTGGTTTTCATCTGGGTAAGAAAGGTCATCTTCTTCATGCCGGCCCCGAATGACTGCCAACGCAAAGATCTCGACAGGCCATGTGTTTGTAAACAAGTGTTGTTTGGGGAGCCCTGCTGAGGAACAAGATGAAAAAGACCTGGCAGAGTCAAGCAACCCATCAGCCAAATCTAGGCCTAAGATATAGCTTCTGCCAACAGATGCCTATGCCAGCCAGAGGCGTGGGCTTAGAACTATGAGCTATGCAATACACTCTTAAGTATCTGCCAAACACATCTGCCCTTTTAGATACAACATATGTCCCTATACAAGACCACAGATGTACAGATTTACTCTGAATTTGCTTGCTCGTACTGTAAATAACACCAAGAAATAATACAATTATACAAACTATCGCCAATTTATTGGAAAGTGACAAGGTACAAAGCTTTATCAGTAGCCTACAATCTTATATTACAGTTAAAAATGTATCACAGATTAAAATATAACTATTAAGGTTACATAGACTGAAGAAATGCCATTAAGGGACTTATTAATATGATTGATCAGGTCACCATCTGCAAAGCCTCTTTCAAGTCAAATGATCCACTAGCGGATGTGCTGAGATTAGTGGAGTGCAAGTGCTCACAGCCGTTTGCCAGAAGAGCTTTGCTAAGAGGGTTTGAGAACACTTAGTGTCACAACTCTTTTTAGACCAAAACTTAGCTCTCAATGAGCAAATATCAAAAGCTCACAAAATAATTCCACCCAAAAGCTACACCAATGCCTCCACTCATGAGTCTGTAGACATTTATCAGAGAAAGCACTTCACAGGCACGCCAATGCAAAGCGCTAATCACTTGCACCTGCAAACTATTCAGTCTGTTTTGAAATGCAGCTCACTTAAAACGCTGAAAAATTAGTGAGCATTTGATCAACCTACGCAATCAGGTCCCGGTTTTAAAAATCTCACCACTTTTAAAGTAAAAACAGAATTTATATCATCGATGTTTTTGTGAAGATGCGCGTTAACGTGCTCTGCACACAAGCTTTGTCGACTCTGTGTGGCAGCCTGTCTTGTGCTGCACTAATTATCATTTTGCTTGTCATAATTAATAGTGTTTTAAAGAGGATAATTTCTCTGTTGATCTGAGGGTAGCTTAATGAGCTGAGCAGATGTTAAATCTCTTTAGGGGGAAAATACTGTACCCCCATAGTCCCAGAAAAAAACGAGCACCCTAAGACTGTTTCTGTGTGCCTCTTAACCGCATCTGCAATGCTTTTGTGACAGAGACGTATTGGCACAGAAATAGGTGCAAATATTATGTTAAATATTTCTCCCTAAATTAGCATGCAGCAATTGTATGTACAGGTTACATACAAAGGCTTTGGAGTTTAGGGTAATTGATTACGTGAAGAGGGAAGTTGAAGCAAATGTTTTAGCTGTTCCTGGAACAGCTGGGTGGGTTATTGCAGCACAGTGATGCAGGCCTGGATGTGATTTTTAATAGCGGTCATTTGTGTTTTAGGGTTTTTGATGCGTTTACTGTACCTTTAATGGTCACTGCATTCAGTACAGAAATGAAGAACTTTATTGGGCAATGCTCTCACAAGCCTTCTTTTCATTTGCTGGATGGGTCATTCTTGTTATTGGAATACCTTCTGAATTCTGTAACTATATTTTTGTTGTAATTAAAAAAAACTTCACTTTTAAACCTTCACCTTTAACCTTCACTGCTATGATTAATGCATTGTTAGATTGTGATAAAAGTAACTAATTTCCAAAAATTGTAAGTTTAGTATTTTATCAAATATATAGAACATATTGTATACTGTGTGATGAGGCCATGAAAATATGCCAAAATAAAATCCTGAATGGATTATAGATTAAACAGCGGACAACAAAAGCAGATAATAGGAAAGTGATGTTCACTCAGTCGACAGAGAGGAACCCTATATTTCACCTCGATCTTTCAAAACCGATTCAGGTTCAGAAAGTCAAGCACCTTTGTGAGCGTGTCCAGTCTCAGAACTCTAGCTAAACCCATACTTAGCCTCCAGCCATCCAGTTCACAGAAAACATGACCACTACTTGACACATGGACCAAATGGATTATCATGGCCACCGAGGCAAAACGCTCAGTATTCTACTACAACCTCACACAAGATCCCTCATTTCGAAAGTGCCTTATCAACACCAACACTTCCACAGCACACACTACACACAGACTCCTTCCCCTCTGTCTCTAGGCAATCCCAAGCAATTACAGACCCTCTTCCAGATAAAGCAGATTACTCTTCAGTGTCCACTAGGGTCATCATTAGCTTAATGAAAAGTCAATAGCAGTCAGGAGAGGTACCGCTGCTTTGAAAGGGATTTAGGGTAAGGTAACCCAGAAGTCACATGGCAACCATAGAAAACGGTACAGTTATAAACACTTATGAATAAAAAATCTGGAGCAAAACACTTAAACATCCTCACAACAAGTTATATTCACTTGAAAACGAAAACTTCATAAGATAAATGCTTTTATTTTTTAATGAAGTTTATTTTAATAATTGTATTGCCGAATAGTGTAGTTAAGAAGCATTTGGTTGCAGTGTGTTTAACCAGAGTTGTTAAAGAAAAATCACAATGCAGTCTCTGTAATCTAATCTCCTTGACAGCAATGGGATTAGGTGAGGACTAAATGGAAACCATTCCCCGAAAGAGTAATACCCCAGTCATGTGTCTCTTTTAGGGTGTACTCACACTAGGCACCCTGAACTTGTTTGACCATGCTTAGGTGTGGTTCATTTAACCTCACCTCTTCAAGCAGGCCAGAGCATGGTTCGACTGGGCTCACATGCATATAGTACATATATTCACATTGGCATATAGTGTGATCGCTACCCGTGCCAGAGCACAGAACAGCTACTCATCATTACGACAACAAACAGCTTCTATTACTACTTGGATAGTACACTTTTCAATTAATTTAATTCATTAGAGTATATTTAGGTTTATACCAGGTCTGGTTCTCACCTTGTTGATAAACAGAAATTGTAGTTTGCGAGTAAAGCTGCAAATTTCTCCATTAAGTCATGTGCTGTACAATCAAGTGAAAATTGCTATGTGGCACAAACGATAAACCTTTTAGGTAGTGTATTAGTGAAAGTGCTTTTCTTCAAAACTACATTTGCATTGTAAATGACATAAGCGTGATCTGGCTCTGAACTTTAAGTGCAAGTGTGAGTGCAGGCCAGCGGAGGAGTGGGGACAATGGCGCTTGCGCACAGTTCAAGGCAACCGTGCCTAGTGTGGTTACACCCCTAGAGCTTTCAACAATGTCTCAAACTGTGCTCAGACTTCCCTAAATCTCTCTGTTTGAGCTCATATATTTCTCATCAAATTCTTTCCTGCAAATGATACCGAGAAAAACACAAACAGATTTAATTTCAAGGCTAAAATAAAACAAACGGTAAGCAGGTATCTATATTAATTACAGTATCTACAACAGAGGGCGATCCTCCTAAGATGGTGGCACCACCCAAACATGCACTGCAGTGTGACGTAGGTTCACATTCTTTATAGCTTTACTGCACGTCTACAATCATTTCATTTGTGTCCTCCTAAAAGCTTTTAGTTAAAACATCTATCACAAGTTTTATATTTTAACAAGAACTTCATTAAGTCTCCTAAACAATGATAGAGCAACTTTTGAGTGACAAAACCTTCCACTGGGTTAGATGAATTAGTGATTCAGTGGCCACTTTTAAATATCCAATCAAATCCTAAGGGACAAAAACAAATCCTGCGTTACAAAATTCCTCACTGAATGTTCTCCCACTTATTAGTATTTCACATTATGAACATTCAACGCAATGCAATTATCGTTTTATGTTAATGTAATGGGAACAGTTCCAAAGGAAGGAATCCACTCACCTGCTTGGTTGGTGGTGACATTAAGTGAGACGTATTGGCGCGAAGGGGCAGTTAGTTCGGAAACCCCATTTACAGCCTCCACCTCGAAGGTGTAGTTAGTGTGAGCCAGAAGGTCCACAACCATGACAGAGGTGTTTCTCAGACCCGTCCGTTGGGGGAGGAAGCGCACATGACTGCCACATGGCTCATAATGGCCCGGGTCTGCACTGATCTTCCTGCACAGGATGTTGTAGTTGATGTCCTTCCTCCCACCCGCCTCCTCTGGGGCGCTCCACTCCAGGAAAACACTGGTCTCGTTTACGTTGGAAATGGCATTACGAGGGGCAGAGGGGGGCTCTGCAAGATAAAAATTTACAAAATGAGCAGTTATGTCAAAAATTGTTCTTGAAAAAATGTGGTTTAACAGACCTGCCACTAAAGTAAACAAATTTGACCCTAACTACTTTCTTAAGATTTTCTTAACTTGTTCCTTTCTTATAGTGTTTGACACAACGTTTGAAACAACTTTTGTTTGGCTGGGATCCTCACAACTTCTTTTCACTACCCAATCAGTTAATTATGGAAAGAAATCATTCATTCATGCTCAGTTTATTTTCTATGAAAGGTCCTTATTTGTAAATATATATGGGTTGTTTTATGGTCATGTTAGTGGGAATTGTGAATGGAGAATTAAGGGAGGATTTACTTGTGCAGGCCATGTTAGCAGGGTCAGATTCAGTCCTGTAGTATCCCGTCTCACACTGACAGGAAGTAGATGCTTCCACTGTGGTGAAGCTTCTTGGGGGACATTTACTGCAGCTTTTGGTCTGAAGAGCTGATCGGTAAAAGCCCGGCTTACACACTGTAAAAGAAATGAGATATCAAGCTCAATGCAGAGGTGATTACTTTACTAATGCAATCGATTAGTGCCTTTGTACTACTACCCACAGCTGATGAGAAAATCTAGTCATTCAAGTCAAACCAGTCAACAACTAAATTAAAAAGAACACGCGCTTTTATCAATAGCTCACTGATGCTCAGTGTTTAATTAATTTATACTTCCTGTTTTAATTCTTGCAATCGACCCAAAATGTCTTTCAGTGTTTTTACAAATGCACGTAATTGCCTATTTAAAACCTGAATTATTAGTAATTGATATGTTTAGGAATCACGCTTCATTTTACAACACCATAAAGCTGTTAAAGCACCACACGCACTTTAAAACACACTAAATCTTCTGAAGCTAATCTGATAACTTTAAGAAATAAGAACCAAACCTGAGCTGATTATTCCTTTTACCCAGGTCTGCAGTTCTGTTCCTTTTTGAAATAACATAAGATGTACCAGGTTTGATGTCACAAATGACTTTAATTTTCCAAGCTTCGACTTAGATGATGTTAATGAATGAATAACAATGAAAACAATGAATTACAGTAAAGTAAATAAAGTAAACAATATGTTGTGATTATTTAAAAGGGCTGTGGTATTCTATATGCAGTGGCCGGTGATATATGACAGAGCTGTCTTTAAAATGGCATTTGCATTCAGCTTTTGTTGTTGACTGGTGGTCGTAACAGCTTTCTGTAGCTGCTGTGATAGCCTTTAATGGCACAAACTCTTCCAGACATTTAACGGTTCACCATCATCAGTAACCTTTACTAGCTGATAACAAACACTAAACAGAAGTGTGAAGCATCCTATAGGAAGACACTATGATGGCACCCTCCATGAAGATGTGGGGGAAAGGTGGATAGCACATGAGTGGTATGGCCTGTGTTTTATTTAGTAGTTTATGGAGCATGGCAGCATAAGACAAGTGAATCAGACACCCGTGAATATATTTCAAAATGACAATAAACCAAATAAATAAGAAATAAAAATGGTGAGTCTTATGGATGAGTCATGACTCTGTCAGACCATGTTATTGTCATTTTTGGAGCTTGATTGGTCACAATATGCTTTCATTGTACGTTTCTGTTTTGGAACAACCTGATGGTATGACTTTAAAATCTTGTTTATGTTGAATTGCACTCGTCAAGCGTCTAATTCAACAGCATACCCTGAGAGTATAAAAATGACAGTTAAACGCATTACACCAGAAAGTGTTCCACGTGTAAATCTGTAGATTGTGTACGTGTAACTACTCTAACGTTCCTCAATTCAGGACAGGTGCTTATGCACCACAAACACTCTGTCAGCGTGAAACACATTTAGATAATGTATTGCCATGGAGAAAGAAAGAGAGAGATAAATTATCAATGGCCTCGGCAGTCCAAAGTGCACACAAAGACATTAATTACAGCCTCCCTGGTGTGCACTAAGAGGCAGACAGCAGAGGTGCACGGTGAATTCAACCTGCGCTGAGAGCAAGCCAAGCTGCTGAACAGACAGGCAGCTAATGTACAACACAACTATATAATATCACTTAACATTACACTCATTAAATAGACCATATTCTTCACATTGATAGCAGTGTTTTTCTCCTGAAGCCCAAATAAAATATTTTGCACATTCAAAACATTTTCATTGTAACATCGTCTAAATAGAACATAAATCCTGTTAAACTGGGAATATACTGGGAATTCATCTGTGTGGACACACCAGAATACAGTCAGAGTTTACAGTCAGCTCAGATCCGGGTAACTGACAAAAATCAGGTTTTGCTTAACCATTTATGAAGTTTACCTAAATAAAGAAAAATAGTTTAAGGGATTTTTATGAGCTTACAGTAAATTTTGCATGTTATAATTGGTGTGGGGGTCATGCATGTAAATGCTGACTTTAAGTTTTCCTGCGATACTAAAATCTACCAAATACGCAGTAAATGATTGACATTTCTAACTCATGCTGGAATTTCTAGATCATTTATGAAAATATGGTTTTCTGTGGCCTGATGGCTTTGTTAATCAGTGTCAATTTTCTCTTTATCAGCTGCCAAATTACCTGATCTAAAAGCATAAGTGCTTCATCACTTTTGTTGTCTGCATGACTTGCCAAACACGGTTTGCACAACCAATATTTTTTAGTTGTTTCAATTAAAAATTTAAACCATTGTTTTGCATTTAATGTCTTAAATTGTCCCGTCATAACTGCACTTGTCCTAATGTAATTTCATAGCTGTGCTTCGGTTGAAATGATACACAGCTCTGAGTGACCCTGCAATCACCATTAACTTGCGTCCTGCTGAGAAATGCCTTAAACCGTTATAATGTACAAGCTCACCGTTGTGATTATCTAAAGTGGTCAGAGCTTTTCACTTTTATATCTGTGTATATAACAGTAAATACCTAGACCAGGAAAGGTAATACATATAATTTATTTAAAACAAACAAACCATGTAGCCAATCACAAAGAAGCACTTAAAGCGATTTTCACTTTCAGGTTGCGATACACTGTATAAAGTAAACTGTGATGTAAGAGGTCACATGAGCAAGTATTTAAAAGCTACTATGTTACTAGGTTTAGGGTTAGCTGCATTTTAACTGTTATTACTATAGTAAGTACATGTAATGTGTAACAAAGACGCTGTTAAATAAAACGTGGTACCCCACTTTATATTATATATATTATATATTGTTGCCATTGTCCTGCATAATCACAACAAGTCTGTTCTGGACGGAGAACATGAATTAAAACAGTTTTTGTATTCTACAATTCTTCTTCCCAAAGCCTGAATGCCACAATTTATTTAGGAATGGAGACAAATGTAGCTGTTGAGATCTTGAGGAATTGATCTCAGAAAGTTGATTCACTGTGAAATGCCTCTTGCCAGCTCTCATGAACCACTTTATTAAACAATTTGTCATTTGACCACGATCCATTTAGAAGAGATGCCCAGCTGACAGATACAGATCACAACATGGCAAAATACATTTTCCACGCATCACTCCACGCATTATAATCACCACAAATGACACGCAACATTATGATATGAAAGCCCATCTTAACAAAAACAGGGAGTTTTGATTAAATAAAGGGCCAGAGCTGGGCGGCACTAATGAGGCTTGTATGAGCTGCTGATTGCATTACATGCAGGGCTGGTGTGTAATCGTTCGGCCATACAACTCTGTATTAAATGAACAAACCTCACGTGACAGGAGAATTCAACAGTTTATCTACATAATGAAGTCACTAGACAAGTATGCATTTGTTCTGGCCCGCTCCATTTGCACAGAAATGGTGTTTAATGGTATCTAAAAATGCATATTTCATGAAATTATGTTATGAACTGGGCAAAAGCTTCCATAAAAGAAAGTATTGCACTCTGTTAACAAAATGGCTAATGCAAGTATATTTATTTTGTTTATTTGTTTTTATTTTTATTTCAAGAGATTTCCTCATAAACTTCTTGATCCGTTAGCACAACTGGTAGACAATAGGATTAACAATGCCAGGGACATGGGTTTAGCTGCGGGGAACACCCAAACAGAAGCTCATTCAAGGTGATAAAATGCACCTTTAGTGAGCATCTGCCAAATGCACAAATGTAATAAAATGTTAGTCTTAATGTGCTTTCAAAAGTGACTAATTCACCTTCACAGACTCTTGTCATTCCACATTAGATGACAGTAAACAATGATAATACCTTTTGTCATATGACCAAAAAGCTTTTGGGTCAATTTTATTCTACTGATTCAGCATAGATGACTATGTTTGGAAGCAATTGAGTGTCTTTGTATTGATTTCTGATCTGAAAATATTATTATGTTATTATATTATATTATGTTATTGATTTGTGTTTATAATTTGTTAGCAGTTAGCAGTAGCAACATAATAAAGCAGATATTAAAAAAATTTCATTATATCATTATTTCTAGTGTTTAGGAACAGAAGTGTCTTGCCTACTGCTTTCTTGTTACCTTACACCAGGCGACTACATGGACCAGTTTCTAATCACTTAATATATGTCACTGATGTATAAACATGGACAGTCATTTGTAACCTTATATCATTTTAGAACAGATCATTTGCTTTATTTTTTTTGTTTTAATCAATTATATTTTAATTATACACATATTAGAAAGTCAGACAGTATCTTTGGGAATATACTCTTGGCAGATTTTAGGAAAACAAGCTTCTAGGTAGCTGAAAAGACAGGCGCTCACAGACCATATCCCCAGGATGTTAACTCTCAATAAGACCTGCTTACATGCACAATTCATCACTGTCACCAACCTCTTCAATTCTGACACACACACACACACACACAGGAACACACTCTTCAGCACACACACTCTTATCACTTTTCAACTGGGTGGGAACTCAGTCATCACCTCTGAGAGCCAAATATGTCATAGCAAATGTATGTGTAGCCTGTGAAACTGACAAATACTTTCATTTTGTTCTTTTGTTTCATCATTAACTTGCTGACATGCTTTGCATTTTGACTTAATAGATCTATAGGCTATTAACTGTAAGGGGGTAGGTTTAAATCCTAAAATTACTACTTTGTGAACTATTTATCAAAATATGGGAGAACTTGCTTAACTCTTGGAATGATTTTCCTTTACACCTGAAGTCACCTAGGCCATGCATAGTTGATGTTAACTATAATTGTTATTGTTGGTGTAATCTTTACTACATTTAGTACAAACAAATTACTATGTATTTAACACAGTTATCAAAATGCTTTAGAGGGGAAACCTTCAACCTCCTCAAAAATGTGTACAGTAGTGTACAGTAGACTTTCAAGACTCCATTCTGATATGGAACTCCCACTTTTTATGATCCAATCAATTTCTGATGTATCAAGTCCCGTCCTGCTTCATATCAATAAATATCCTTTTTTTACTCTGGCTAAATATCACATTTTAGGAGGTAGAGTGGGTTACAAATGTGCTCCTTTACAAATGTGAAGCATTTTGTTTACTTTGTTTTTTATTCTGGAAAAACTCTAGTAACTCACTTAAGAAAAATACTGCTACATGACTTGATCTTAGGTCAGATGCTGTAATTCTCTATTTATACACATACAGCCAAACACTTTACCAGTCAACCATGTCAGGCCAATTGAGATCTGCTCCATTACATCTCCACAGCCGCAGGCATAAACCATCTCCAGACATTCACTTTACTCCGAATTCTGTTGCATCACATCAATCAAACGCTAACAACGGCCCACCAAATAATGGCAGATGCTAAATATGATCTCACAATACTTCCAAGCGAAACAGTCGGCGTGAAATTTAAAAATCAGACCACTCCAGTGCACTGTGGCCTCGCTGCATCTCAAATGCATTTGATTTCGACATGCTTGACTGCAACATCTCATTGGGATGCGGAGATGATTACTGCTAACAGTGGCAGGGTGTCTGTCTACGTCTTAATACATTGTGCAAAGGCTAATAGGTAATTAATATGCAGAAAACAGTGGTGGGCCTGACAAGTAACAAGCCTGCAATGATCTTAATATGGGTACAATTAACAAAGGGACATTTTGAGGCAAGATGTGTTGATTACTAGGGCTTTATATTTACTAGGGATGGCGCCAGTGATGACCGATATTTGAAACTATGATGCTTGGATAAAACACAAGGCACAGTAGGTTAACGGAAGCTAATTGGCTTGGAGAACATTCCGATGAAATAGTTTGATAAATGCCCTGACAAATAAATGTGTTGCTAATTAGAAAAGGAAGCTGAGAGTTTGACATGCATTTAAAAAAGGGTGAATTGAGACAAGCTATTAAAATAGATTGTCTGTTACTTCATTGTATGTGCTCAATTGCCCTTTTGATAATGAAACTCAAACCTGTGCTGTTCTGCTGAAATTAAGATTACGTTGTTTTTCATATACCGGAATTTAATGATTTTATTTGTGTTCAGTGCCGCTTGTGGTTGTTCCACTTAAGCAAATAGAAAACCGTACTAAAATATGTCTTGCTTATGTATGTACCTTGGTTCCCTGAGGGGGAATGCAACACTGCGTCTGGTTTGACAGTACTGGGAATGACTTTGGTGTGACTGGTGTCTAAATCTAATTGGCCCACCTCAGTGCTTGACACATATCAAAGGCACCTACGAGTATATTAGGGAACCTGTAGAGCATGTCATTAACGTCTTTGTCTGAAGTAAACATAAACGCAGAAGACGCAGTGTCTCATTCCCTTTCTCAGGGAACCAGGGTTACATACGTAACCAAGTGATGTTCCTTTTGAGGGAACTTAACACTGCATCTGGTTTAGTGCTATGGGGAATGCAAAATCCGTGCTGAAGCACAATCACCATAGGCAGAATGCAATAACACTTCTGATTGGAGGACCCTCTGTAGTGAAGGTGCAAGTCACACCCAACATCTAGATGGGTCCATACACAGAATGGAGAAGCAAGGACCTTCCAAACCCCCATCATCACCTAAACAGAGGCCTGCTAAAAATGTTTTACACTACATACACAAGGAGGGGTTCAATGTGGGATTCAAACACAGGTCTCCCGGGCTAGTGTTAGCATACCATTGAAGCCTACCACTGAGCCAAGGCTAGGCTGACCTCTAAATGGAAGTAGAGTACTACTCTACCATCATCCTGCTGTAGGGAGGGCAGAGGACTCACTATAGCAATATGAGGACTACTCTGTACACATCCTAAAGGATCAAAAATCAAGGTGGGGCTCCCGGGTCCCTCAGTCTAGTGATAGAGTATAACTGGCTTAAGCCTGGCATGAAAAGACATTAATTGCAAGAGCCACAGCTCTAACTTGGAGCGAGACTGAGGCTATAGCGAGACTGAGGCTATACCCAACAAACCACCAGCTCGCTGGGTGCTCACCAGTAATGAGCTATGGTTCCTCAGCATAGCTATTCTCAATAGAGTTTAATCTATAGAGAGGGCAGCTCAGCCACCATGTCAGGTGAAAGCCCCTCCTCTTGATCCATGTCCTTAAGCAGATCGGCTTAGTATGCTTTTAATATGGCCATCGTAGGCGGCGCAGCACCAGCCTGACCTTCTGTTGCATATGTTCTGCCATTCAGACGTGATGAGACCTAAAGTAATCCACCTGGCAGAGCCTGCAGGGACGAAGCTCTGGCCACTTTAATTACTGGAAGGCATCCCCACATGGCTGTGCTCTTGTATTTACTTTACATTACA
>JAZGTJ010010428.1:0-18108 GCA_036877575.1 Botia almorhae
TAAACAGGCTTATATGGAATTTGGGGGAGGGGCATTCTTATTCTAACATTTCATTGGATAAAACGAGTGAGTGCTGAGTCCTTAGTAGTTTTCTGTAGTCTGTATCCTGTACAGTATCTGCTTAATGTGAATTTTATCAACATTTAGGAGATCAATGTCATATGCAAAGCTTCAAAGCTAACAGACAGGGATTAAGAATCACAAAAGTCTAAAAAAAATCCACACTAAAGTAATTATTCACTTCAATCTTTGTGATTGAACACTGATTGAACTGCACTCAGCGTTTACCATTAAAGAGAGTTGGGAATAGTTTGACAACACTCTGGGGGCTTTTAAAACTGACTGACTAGCTTTGTTCAATGCTTCTTGTTGTAATAGTTGTTGCCTACAGTCATACAACTTTGCTCTGTGGCCATCAATAACTGTCTTGTCAGGAAGAGCTTAGAAATGTATATATCCACAGACATGAAGCGGGCAGAAACAGGGAAACCCTACAGCAGTTGTGATTAGAGTACACAAGAACTAATGGATCAAAAAAAGTACAAAAGCGTAAAAAGAATGTAATCCTGAGGGCAACAGATTCTGTGAGATCGTCTGATCAAAGAGATGATGCTGGCTGCCTCCATTTTGTGCAGTGAATAGCGGTTCCAAGTCTTTTATAGGAAAGACAGAGCTTTACAGTGATTTTAACAAAGCTGCCATCAAGGCAAATAGGTAAGTGAGTACACATGGTCATTGCTGATGTCCTCTGCTTGGACAGCATTAATTTTGTCATAATTTTCCTCTCCATCAAAGCAAAAATTCACATACTCATGACATGAAACCTTATACAAAGTTAATAATTTGGCACAAGATATTAAGACATGCTACTGGAGAATATTAGTTTATTCTTCTGACCTAATAATTAATAGTAATAAATCCATTAATCTAATGTGAAAAGTGAAGTAACGTGCTAGCCAAGTATGGTGGTGACCCATACTCAGAATTTGTCTTTTGCATTTATCCCATCTGGATAGTAGTGAGTTGTGAAGACACACACTGCAAACAGTGAACACACACCTGGAGCAGTGGGCAGCACTGTCACACCCAGGCAGCAACTTGGGGTAAGGTGTCTTGCTAATAAAATATAATAAAAGTTGCAATAAAATTAACCTAAACTCCATGTGCATCAATGCACATTTTGTTATCACAGCAGGTTAAGTCTATTTGACATGACATAAGCCTATAGTTCAATAGGCATCCAAAGGGATGGTCACTCTCCCAACCCTGTAACATAATATTACAGTGTGAGTGTTCATGTGTGCATTTGTAGAGTTGTAGAGGGACAGGTTGGACACATGATCAATAAACTATGCGCTCTGAAGTGGAACAAACTGTTACGGCAGCATTACTCCAGAATGTCACAGGGAGACCAGAGGTGCTGTAAACTAGGCACACCACCCTGAGGAAGTCTCTCAGTCTCTCTACTGCTTTCCTATATTCAATCATCTCATTGTTCTATGTTTATTAAAAGAGACTGTGAACAAGGACAGATTCTGCTCCAGCTCCACACTGCTGGCGATATTTAGAAGAACTAGAACCAGTTAATGAAGGCCTCAGTAGAAACAGATGCTACATTAATAAATACTGAATCAGGAGCTTTTTAAATAAGTCAATAAGCTATTTGTTCGCACATATCAATACAAGAATGTCTTACAGTGGGTTTGAATTGACCTTTTGAATGTCAATGCCACTTGACAAATACTGATCTGTGTGAATGAATAAGTGAAATTGTGTAGATAAATAGAAAATGGAATAAACTTGCATGCAAACCCATCTAAACTGAGGACATGACTCACAACTCAGAGATGGAGAAGCATTACAAGCAAAAGAAGAGACCAAAGTGACAACAAACAATTAACTGTAAACAAAAAATTACTGCCCTCCACTTCTCTAAAGCAGCGCTTTAGAGCACATTAGCCTTGCTCCTAGGGTATTAGGAACACGGCAGGGAAGCAGCGACACACTGCATTTACCTACTTATCTACTGTGACAGCAATAAGTTCACATCTCTTATTTTCGTCCCCTCTTTCTTTCTCTCTTGCTTTCTTTCTCTCTTGCTTTCTTTCTCCTTTCTTTCTCCCTCTTTCTTTCTCTCTCCCTCTTTCCCTCTTTCTTTCTCTCTCTCAAAGCTCTGCTTTTTGTGTATTTTGGTGTACGAGTTCAAACATTCTGACCCAAGTCTTTGAATCTAGAAGATGTGAACAAGTCTTGGTTACTTACTTATCTATGACAGCACTGAATCCTGAAATCTCATTTTCTGTCTCTTGTGCTTATTAGTGGTGCTTGCTAAAGCAGTCATCACTTTTACTATGAATGGATGAAGGCAGATACAAATTGTGTGGAGAGGTTAAGTACCTTAGCAAACACCTACCCTAAAATCCCCAAGAAATCACTCAGAGGACCCAGACAACTGCTTAACATGCTTAAAACCACTCTAATCACAGCAGTGCAATAACAGCATAGCAACGTTAGTTAGCTTGGTAGTTTGCACAGCCAAGCGCTACTTACATTTTCTTCAAAAATGTAAATGTAAAATGCTAAGGACTTCCACCTTTACATAATTATGTCACCAGGAAAAATCAACCTCTGACTCAATCAGCCATGGAGGCTGAAATGTCTAGGGAAAAGTAGACTGAATCAACTTTACAAGAACAGCAAAGTGTGTAAATTTATTCAAGGACCATAAGACTTTTAAGCCATCTCCTCTGCTATTTACACAAGGCTCAGTCTATGCAGTCAGGGGAAATGGAGAGGAAAGTGACAGAAAGAGAGAAACAGAGAGCAAAGGAGAGGTGATGCTTTGGCAGTTGTCAAGGTTCTGAGTCCCGGGAGACACACATCCATATTGTTATGCTGAAATGGAAGTGAAAACAGCTTGCGAGTGGATCAGTCGGGTTAAGTACACTTCAGAGTCTGATATATTGAGGACAGTTAGGCAATGTGGGCATCAATTACAGGTGGGGCAGAGGCATCATCTGAACTGTGAAAGTGATAATAGAAAGATACCGCATATAGTCTGTTTTATATACAAGTACAATAAACTTGTTAATATGCAAAGGTCAATTACAAAATTAACAACATGAACTTGGATTATATACATCTATTACTTGGATCAATACATCTAAATGGGTCATGTCATACAACTTCAGTATATGAAAAACACAATCTCTTAAATGTAGTACCTTCAAATATAGAAATAACTACACAAAAATTCCAGTTTTACCTGAAGTTGAATTTAGTAGGATATTGTGATAAACTGGGCTGTGTTGTTGCTGTGGTTAATTCTCATTGCTGCTTTGATAGGTCTTATTTTTTATGTCATTACAAAGCTTATATCATTTTTCTGCCACTCTTTTCTAGTCTGCGGGATTAGTTGAAAAAGGCCCTTTTCTTTTATACCATCTCAACTCTGTTCTATCTGCTTTTTATTCTGTTCTTCTCCTCTGTCAGATTTGGTACAGCCAGTTTGTAATAAGCTGGTCTAGGAGTTCAGACTTGTCTATAAAGGTGGCTGTCATAATCTGTAGCACATTTTATTCAAAAGAGACAGGCTAAAATGCTGCAAAGTAGCGCATAAATAATTTTACTTCCAGTTCAATGCCACAAGGAAATTTGCTTTTAAGAAGACTGAATTTATTGCAGTGCAGGTCCTTTTTTAACTGTGCTCTTCACACCCCTTCAATGCAAAGTCCTTCTAATATCCAACAGAATTATTTAACAATTATTTAACCAAGGACAAAAATTGTTAAAAAAGAATTTATTGGAATGTGATCACAGGCCCCTTCATCTCTTATCAAACACACCTCAACAAGCTTACAAGATTAAGGCCTTCAGGATTACTTTAGTAAATTACAGGCAGGTGTGATGTAGCAGGTTTGAAACAAATCAGTGCTGGACAGTGGTCCACAGGGAGCAGGATTTGACACCTCTGCCCTAGACACAATGAACTGATAGCTACAATAGTGTAACCATGTTCTAGTTAAGATCTGAAGATGACAAATCTAAACCTCGAAACTATTTTAAGACCCTGTTGCTATTATGGCACTAAAAAGTTATGACATTTCTGTGATGTTAGCTATAATGTTATCAATGGTAAATATATTAACCACTTATATACATTCATTTTAATATTTCTTGCCAGCCTGAAAACAACCACCTGTCACCGCTAGGCCTGTAACACACACACACACACACACACACACCTACATTTACAATCATACGATCAACCTGAAAACTAGCTATTTTACGTGTTGGCGATTTCGTATGAATTCGTACATGGGACAAAAACGGAAGGTTTTTTCTTTTACAAAAGAAGCAAGTGTGCACCAGTAAACGCAGAGATCAGGTCGTACAAAAATGCACGAACCGGATCGTACGAGTTATCCACGAAATCGCTTAAACATAAAATGACGCACTGCCACATGATTGCACTGATGTGACACGGCTGGAGCGCTAAATGCTCTACCCGCTGCGGACTGTAGCGCGAATTTCAGGTAATGTAGTGGGCAAAATTTATATTAATATCAATCTTCTCCTTTCTGTAAATTTGCACCTAATGGAATATAAACCCTAACAACCAAGACGGATTGGAACCATGTTTATCATTGGACGCACTGCTCCTGATCATTTCAATCATTCCGATTCTGTGTATGCCTAAATATAAGCTGCTAACAGACCATAATGGTACTAATAAAGTTGTAACTGCGTGTTTATGATGATGAGAGACATACACACACCTGGCATTGGGTTGAGTTCACGTAGTTCCTGATTCTGAACGCGTTTAAACTTCCATAAGCGAGGAGAAAGTAATGTATCATTGTCTTTCTTGATTGTGGTTGTGTTACATCTTTGTACTGGTTATTCAAGACGTTTAGCTGCGAAGGTCAGAGTTTCAGTACGCTATGCTGCGCCTTAGTTTCCATGCGCTCCAAGCGAACTGAACTAAGCCTATTTAAGTGAATGAATGATTGCAGACATTTACATGTTAGTGCACGAGTACGTAAAGTTAATAGAATCTTCTTCTGTGGTGTTTTAACAAAAGTTAAAATGTCATATTAATATTTGGTGAAGTGCGGGTAAACTACCACTGTTCAAAGGTGTTTCTTAATTTTTTTATTATTTATTTTTATAAGTTTTAATTTTAAGAAATACTGTGATAGCCAGCAGTGTATTAAGAATGTAGTTATGAGAATTCATTGTATATAACATTACACAATTAATTCACTTGGTATAAAGTACTGTATAGGCATAAAGTATGTTGGATATGAAAGTTGCATAAAATGTTTCATTCTGTCTAAATTGATTATTTCGAAATTAAATTTTAAATCCATTCCAGTCTTTCTTAAACCACGATAGAACAGTAACATTTAACGCCACTCTATTCGCCCTGCATAAACTTACGATATAATCTTTTTGACTTCATCCATATTTTAATCTTAAAATCTGTTATATAGATTTACAACTGTTACAACAAGTAGGTTCAATAAGTACAGTTGTTATCACTGTTAGTATTGTTACGCTAGTTCAGCACGTGTAACTGTAAAGCGTAAAACCTCTTGGGATCTGAAGAGTAGGACACAAAAATTGGCAAATAAGTTGGGCTGAGAACATAGTGAACATAATTAGCTCTCTCCAGAAAATAAACAAATCCTCCTTAGAAACTTAACTGGATGAAACTTTTCTCAAGATCTTGAAGGTCTTCAGTAGTCATAAATTATTCCAAAACGTAATAATTCTTCAAAAGACTAAATTTACTGTGCCATGTGCATGTAATGTTTCTCATTATCTGCTGAGATCTTTCTTCAGGTTTGGCTTGGTGTACAGTCATTGAGACTATTGTGTTGGCAGTGAATGTGCAGGGACTGACCTTGGTGCACAGAGAACTGTTGTCAGTTTAAGTATGTTTAGATTAAGTGCATATAAATGGTAACAACCTCCAGGTGTTACATTTCAATGCAAACAATAATACTAAAAGGTTTAATAATTAATGTTTGTTTACCCTACATAACAAGGTACACTGTCAGACATTGTTTTCTGAGACTAAATTCCATGCGTAAATCTTTCTCCTCTCCTGTCTGGGAGGGCCTTGTTAGTGAGATAATTGCAACATGGTCAAATCTGGTCCAAGGTGTTGCAACATTGGGTGTTGCTTTCAACAAGTGTCCATCAGTGCGGTTACTAATGTAAACAGTGTGGGTAATGTGAGCCTTATTGAAACCAATCAGTCACTTCCAACCAATTTGTCAATCTGTAACTTCTCTATCGCCATCTCTGTTTGAAACGTAAAATTGCAGGTTACTTTACATATAGTATGTACATAACACTTTGCAAATTGAGGTACTTATAGTACGAGACTGATTTGAAAATTAATCTGTTATGTACATGCTCAATAACTGATTTTTATTCATTTTTAAACTAATAAAGTTACGGCTTGCAGCATAACTATACACAACATACTATACACAAAGTGGGGATTTAAGGTGAAGATTTGGTGCATAACAGAAAAGGTTTTCCGTGCTTCTAAAATGATGGGTTGCGGAGTTGACAGTGGTGTGATGGCCATGATGTTTAGCAGAATGTCTTGATGTATGATTTGATATGCAAACAACACATCACTGTTAAAGGGAACTAAAAAAGTTGCTTTAGTTAAAGCATCGAGTAATTGCATTGTGATTCGTTTCCCTGGACACAGTCCAAGGAGCCCCAAAAACATCTGGTGTCTCAATGTCCATAATTCTAAGTTAAGCAGAAGATAATTATTGTTTTTTGATTTGTCACGCACACACAGTAGCATGCAAATTGTTTTCCGTATAAAAGTTTCCGTATAATTTTTTTTTACACAGCAGTAACTTATGGTTTGTAAGAGCAGATTTATCCATCAGCTACACAACAGCACGTTCACTTCAAACATGTACAGACAAGCATAAGGTAATTGGGTAAAATGCTGTCTATTTTCTTTAGTACAGAATATAACTGATCACAATTGTGAGGTATGTGGGTGCAACGGATCTAACAGTTGCCATTCTCATGAATGTAATTGCTGTAACAGCTTACACTCTTTCAGAAAAGGCTTTTCACTGGATGTTGGAGGATAGCTGCAGGGATTTGCTTCCATTCGGACACAAGAGCATCAGTGAGGTCAGGCAATGTTGGTGGGCAATGGGCCCTGGCGGTATCCCAAATTTATCCTAAAGGTCTTCACTGGCATTTGCCCATTTCTAGACATTTTCTTCAAGGAAACTCTATGACTGTGTAATTGATTTTGTGTCTCTACTATAAAATCAATGTTACTAACTACACTGATCATTGTATTAGCGTCCACTCTATAAGACAATAACGTTCTGTTTATTCAAAGTACGCACTGCAGTTACAATATGTTCACTGTAAGGAAAATGAATGTAGATGGGCTGCTAATGCATGGTGGGTTTTCTGGGCTTCTCTTCAATGTGGAAACCTGGAATCAGAACCTGGAAAGTTGGATAAATTTTGATTAGCTGTTGGTGTTTAGATCACGCTTTTAGGCTATAAACTTTGTTTAGAAGTTCGTGTGAACAGGCCTCCAAGCCGCCACTCCACTGTCTCCACTAATGATTATTAAACATTGCATAGAAATACAGTCAATTGAAGTAACTCCCCCAAAAATGTGCAACCATTTAGATAAGATGGTTATAGTTTTTGATGAAGGTGGGGAATTCCCCCATTTTCAGAAACTAATTTCAGCCCCTGAGGAGCTCTGAGAGGTATGAGGTCAATGCTTTATTCTTCCTGATGAGCATATAAATATTTATAGAATTTGTTTTGAAATCTAGAGCTGATGTTTCTATCCTTCAACAGCCTGTATTATTTCTATTGATAACTCAAAATAGTTCCTCTGAATGCTCAGTCTTTCTTCAAATCTAACACCCTTCTGTGTCAATGTTTTGAGGAAAATATTCAAAAGATTAAATAACATTTGCTGCAGGAGGCAATTTTTTCTCCTGTGAGGATATTTAAAAGCCTATGTGCAGAGAGAGACATGATGGGGTTGCTGAGTTCTGTTTTAATCTTGCCTAAAGATATATGTTTATCAAAGTGAATTTGAAGACTCCGTCTTTTTAGTGCAACCAACCTTTGTGAGATGTTCTGATCTCCTAGATTAAAAGACTCGGGTCAGAACGTTTGAAGGGAAACCCTCACACTAAGTGCAACACAAAAGTAGAACTAAGAAGTAGTCCAGAGTCTTAAGAGACCGTAGAAGCTGGCAACATCACAATATTATACTCTGTGGATTACATTGAATAACTTGTTGGTCTCGTAAAGATCTAAAGTTTTCCTCAATGTCTGACCTCCAATCTTAACAGTGCAAAATGTATTGACACATCAGACCTGGAATAGGCCAACAAATTGATTCAGTGGTAAAGTAATCCATGAGGCTTCAGTCAACTGTGCGCAGTCAACAGAAAAACATTGATTTTTCAGGATGCTTCTCACCATGTCACACTCAGTCTCAGACAGGAATACGAGGCGCATTAATCATTTAACATCAGCAGTCATATACGAGTTGGTAGTGGCCTCAATGCTAATAACAAACTGAGGGGGCGTTGCATCTAATTTTGCATCTAATTTTGTATTAAGGAATAGTAAACAAAAAAATATGTAAACAAAAAAGTAAATAAATAAATTGTGGCATTATTTAGTCACACCACTAAAATTCTTGCCCTCACCTGAAGTTTGTGTCCATAAAAAAATAGACATATCTAACTCTTGTATACTTTTAGAAGACTTGGAATATAAGTTGTATGAACTACTTTTGTGTTCTTTATTATGTGTTTTCTTTTTAAGTGTTTGACAGCAACTGCAGGTCACTGTGAACTGTTGTTGTATAGAGAAGGAGCTTTTTTGTTAAAATTGTACTTTTGTGTTCCATTGAAATAAGACAGCATACGGTTTTGGAAAAACATGCCGTGAGTAAATAGCAGCAGATTTCTTAGGTAAAATCTGGGTATTACTGCAGCGGTCACCTTCATCATTATGCTGCACTGAGAGAACTTGGAGTATACATATAAATTACAAGGTACTTTTGACTTCCTCCATTGCTCATAAGATAAAACAATGTTAAATCTGGCTAAAACAATTAACCTACTAAAAAATTCTTTATTAACTCAAATCCATTGAGGGTCGATTGAATAACAATGATATTTAATGATATTAATGATATTTTTGCCCATCAGTTTTTCAAATTGTGTTATAGTGTATGTAAATATCTGACAACCAGACTTGTTAGAAAGCTGCTGAGTGTGGCTAAGTGCAGGGGCTTATGTTGAGGGTGAGGGCAAGGGACCATCCTCTCTTTGCTAAAGGACAGCGCTAAGCCAGCCCCGAGGGGCCTCAAAGGTCTATAGTTAACAGCAGGCATGTTGCCCACTACATTAAAGCCTTAATTAGACGGGCACAATGCCCACTGAATAGCCACTGGGGTAAAGCAGCAACCTTGTGTTTTGATTACACTTGCTGTTTGTATAAAGGCTGCATTTGATGGGGAAATGGATGAAAGACATTTTTTAATGGTTGGTGTTCTTTGGAATTGACCCGGCACCTCATGGTGTTGCAGTCTGGACTATTCCCCAGCCCCTCTGCTGACATAATGGCTCATTATCATAGTGTTGGTAGCAAACATTGGCTTGTGGGGTGGGCATCTTTTCGCATCTGCGAAAAGTAGGCAGTAAATGAATGTTCTTTTTAATTTTTTTTAAAAGTGTTTGTTTACATTTTCTATTAAAGCTGCCATCCATAACTTTTGCCTCTCTATCACCATCTCTGTTCGAAACATAAAATTACAAGTTATGTTATTTTCTTAACATGGATAAAAAGTTTAAATTAGAAACAACTGTTATAAGAGCAAGCTCCACCACTCCAGCACTCACATATACGATTTAATAGGCAGGTTTTCTTTCTGTTTACAGACGTGACGTAACCAAGTAAGTCAAACTGACATTTACTGGGAAATCGGACCCCGCAGCTCAAATTATAAATCATTATTATAAACTTACAGTTGCAAAATGGGGGTAAGGCAAGAGACTGTTTTTAACACTGATTTGTTATGTACTTGCTCTAACAGATTTTTTAACCAAACAAAGTTAAGGATTGCAGCTTTAAACAAAGGCACAGCAGCGAGTGCTAGAATCACGCATACATCCAGACATGCAATGTAGACAAGCTAGGTATTTTAAAGCGCTGATGCAGGTATCTGGATTTGCATATTTCAAGACTATGCAACTTTAGTCCTGAAGGGGCACTGTCCTGCCAGACCAGCTAATCAAGGTCTTCAGGATGGTTAAATTTTAGGCAGGTGTGTATGATTAGAGTTGGAGCTAAGCTTTGCAGGACAGTGGACCCCTAGGATCAGAGATGAATAGCCCTGACATTATTCCTTTAGTGAATCATCTGCCAAAGCCATGTACACAGTGTGTGAACATAAATGGTGCTATCAGTGGGCAGAAAATGAGTTTGTTGTCAGTTTTTTGAATAGCGCTTTTTGCAATACACATCATTTCAAAGCTTGTTCCCTTTGGGACATTTAATTTAGTATTTAAAGTCAAATCTCTGTAACTCAAATATCCAGTGGCAGCACTACCTGAAGGCCCTTGATTAATCATAAGCAACTACTGTATTAATTGTCTTGTTTAAGCAAGAATTAATCATGTTAGGAATGGGTGGAGCCATCAGCAATTTGTGAACACTTGACTCTCTCTGTTGAGTTTAAAACATAATAGCCATTGATAAATAGAATATGACAGCATATGAGAGATTGTAACAAATCAACAGAAGGTGATGCATTAATGCGTTCTCTCTAATATTATATGTAGTGGTTCCTCTGGTTTTTTGTTGGATTCTGCACTTTGTTATAAGCTAAGAGGGGGGCAACTAGTTCCCTTCACTACAATATAAACCATATTTCTATCCGTGTCATAGTAAAACATGTTAACAGATCACCAACCTGGTGTACTTATCAACACCAGCAGCAGGGCCATGCTAATCAGCCAAACCTTGACCAGACGAAACCCTTGCTCTCAGCGTGTTGCTCATTTCATGCAGCAAGCAAAGAAGGTTTTTACACAGAAGTCTTACAGACGTAGCAGGCCCATTTTAAAAAGGCCCATTTAATATAGTGGGTCAGAGACGGGGTGGAAAATTAGTCACATAAACTAAATTTTGACCGTTTTTGGCACAAGAAACTTTACTGGCATTTTAAGTAGACCTCAGGGAGGTAAAAAAAATGAATAATATAAAAATGTGTGATGTAAGCCTTTAATGATTCTGAACCATTTACTTTTTCCATTTCCCTGAGGAATCATACGCAACATACTATTAATCTCATGCTGATCTCATGCAAAATAAAAAGACTTAGCTGATATTGCTATTGAATTTATATATAATATAATGTAGAATTGATTTACATTTTGGGATACTTCTTTTAGTTCATTAACACTATGATTCTGGACCCAATGGTCCTGGAGGAACATTGTTTCATTCCATAATCAAGCAGATTATTAGTGGTCTGTATAGTTGTGAGGTAGGCATTCAGTTCATTTAGAGGAGGAAAGAGCAGTCTATTAGCAACATTCCCCTGTGGTTTTTCACCATTCAGATCTTAGCATGTTCTTTTATAGTGTTGTCAATGTTGTAATTATCCTCCGCTAACTCTAGTCATCTGTCTGTGACGTCGATTCATTTTAACGCACTGTTGCCCATCAGTACAATGGTGATATATAAGGGCAACACATGCCAGGTTCTTTAGACGGAACCCTTGGAGGCTTTCTCACCCGTTAATTAAGCAATTATTGRGGAAACGTTAGGAAAACACATTTGATTTGGGGGTGGGGGGAGAGAGAGAGAGAGAAAGTAAAAGTGAGTGGAGAGGTTTTTGTGAAATAAAAAGGGAAAATAGAGGCTTACACTCGCACTGGTTCCCTGGTTGCCTTCATTAGATGAAGTCCCTCAGCGTGTGTTGGGGCACACAGTGGGCAGGGCACACGCCCCGTTAAAAGCCTCGTCTCAGCTTTTGACAGTGGTGTGGACTGCCACATTTTGACATGTTATGCACCATGACTAATTATCCTTGCAGACATTATATTAGTTGCTTGATTAGCAGCCTGTTTTCATTGCTAATTACAAGTGCTCTTTCTTGACCTCTGACAGCAATGCTGCAAAGCTTTTGCTACTTTTCCTTGCCTGCTGTTTTACAAATATGAGCCTTCTATACAATATGAGCTTTCTACAGGGTATAAACAGTATGTGTTTGTTGTCAAAAACATTATAAGGCCAACAAACTGCATGACTCTGAAAGAGAATGTTTTTTCTTTCACAGCGTGAGTTTAATTAGCAACATTTATGATACTGTTGCTGGCATATTTTATTGCTCGTTTGAAATATGGTATTGAAATGTAATGTTGACAGTTTCAAGTCATTCCCCATTCTAATACATAGCAGTTATGTTGCCAGCCTGTTGCCTATATAGAAAGCTGCTGCCTGAGGGCATTACCAAGATGGCCACTGTGTGATTTGCCTTAAAGAGACGGTGTTTATTTGTAAAGTAAGCACACATTGTCACTCAACAGTCTGATGAGTAAACAACAGTGTTTATTCTGTGGACACGAACATAACTTTAACACTTTAACTAAATGGTTTCTGCGAGAAAAGCTGTGATCCACTGGCACTATCAATGTTTGTTCAGCCAATATGTCCCAGTAATATGAACTACCTCATGCCAAAGTGCTATGAGTGTGGAGGTACATTACTTTCATGTATAGGTAACATATGCCTGACCCAGAGAAATTAAAAGAACAAATGACAAGTGGACACTTATTACAAAGGCTGGAAAGAGGCCAGTTCTGTATTACAGTATTGAATGTGCTTGCTAAGTACATGTCTACCAACATTAATGAGGCATTGGATGAATGTAGTTGTAATAATAACAACAACAATAATACCCTAAAACCTGTACATAAAACCTTAAAATTCAGTGCATTATAAATGCCAAAACCAATCTGACTGGAGGAAGTGAGCTGTCTCCTTGGGTGAAAAAATGGCCATCCTAGTGTCCTCAATGTGGACAATTTGTGCAGCAGTACCCACACTGTTCAGACTGTTCACCTCTTCTTTGTTGGCACAGGGGCTTGTGGGACTTTGCAGGCAAACTGCAGGGGGTGCACCAGCATTTACCGAAGGGCAAGTAGAATTGAGAGTAAACAGAAAACAGTTGGTGGTGAAACGGCCCGACAAGAGGGATGCTCATGTCCTTACCCCTGTCCACACAACAGCAATGTCAGCCACAGAGAAGGCCGGTCATGTCACAGGGGAATAGAAGGTGAAGCCTGACCGTGTCCTCGAATATAATAAAAAAGATGGGGGCCGTGGACAAGACAGAAATAATGAAAGGTTTTGTGGAATGTGCCAGGAAGACCATATAAATGGTATAAAATGATTTTCTTTTACCTGATTGATACCACTGTACTAAATGGCCACATTTAGCCATGTCAAAAAAGATAATGAGGTTATAAGATGGGCTACTATAGTCTCCACTCTCAGTACCTCAATCATTGCTTTTCAGACCTTCTGATCTGACATTGGAGAGTTTAAAGGATATGTGAAGCTCACGCTACAAAAATATAGCCTATTTGACCTATCACAGTACAAAATTATAAAATGGTGTCTCAAGACACCATTTGTGGTTCCTCAGATGCCCCATAAGTGGAACCATCTAGAAAGTAAATTATCTGAGAAGCTTTCTGCTAGAAGTTCTAGTTCCTTCTAGAGCTCTTAAGACTCAACAGTTTCTTTAGTAATCTCATTATAAGAGAAAGGTTTCAAGGAGCTTTATATTTAAGTTTCTTCACTACATAAATAGGATATTTGGGACTTGAGTGCCTAGAGGTTCTTCAGAGGTGTATGTCAGTGTAGTATCTACAAATAGTGCCTTGAGAATCTTTTAGTTTATGCAACGTAGAAACCATATCAACCTTCTGTAATTCTTTTCCACAAAGAATGTCTTAAATATATCATTGGGATCACAGTGTATAATTGTGAACCTCTTAAGAAATCCAACCACAAAAATCATGCAACAACATTTGTGTGGAGTTACAGTACACAGTCAGTCAGGTTTTAAATGTCTGTGGCTTTCATGGAGATTAAGCTAAAACAGCTATGAGAAAACATGACATCAAAGCAGAAAGACAGGAAAAAATAACTCGTACACCTAGAAGCAAATGTGTATAGTCCTATGTAATTAAAGTTGGTCTGTTTCACAGTAGATTGAACTGCATTTTGTCATTTATATGCATTGCATTATATTTACGGCTTTCTACTTGTTTGAACTGTTCGACCCGCTGTTTATGCACAGCATCTCTTCTCAGAACTTTACTCATGAGTAAAGATGAGGTGAGATGTGGAGCACAAATGGAGTTGGATCGTAAGCTTTAATAAAGCAACAGTACTCCATGATCTGTGATTCACTCTCACACATCAGAGTTATGTGGCCTTAATGAGATTTGGCTTTTTAACCATTGAATCAAACCACTTTTTATGATGCCTAATAAAGTCAACCTCCATTTAGTGTGAAAATGCCTTGAGCGGGGGGTGGGGGAGGGAACAGGAGGAGTTATAGAGCTGAAGACAGTCTTTTATCCACTCAAACGCTGTAGTGTAGTCGTTCCGCTCATTTTGTGTATATTATTATTTCCAATGTTTTCCCGCAAATAAGCTTGCAGACATTTTCATTAATATAGAACGGAATTAAGTGTGCACACACCTGGTGTGAATGCGGTCTGAGCACCTTTTCTGCACATAAGTAAAACACATGAAACGAAAGACCTTTTTGCACAAGTATCTGTCTGTCTGTATATCTGCATTTATTATTGATTTATTGTTTTGTTTACACAGAAGCGTTGCCTTTTTTTGCCGTGTTGTGGCCTCCGACTGCCGTTTCAATCTCCATCTGTGCCTCCTCAGAACCATTGCTCTGGTACCTGACAGAACGCTAGCTGGATTGAGAGACAGACGGTAGGAGTCCGATGTGATGTGCACCTGTGTTATGCTCTTGGTCTATCATGTCACAAGGCTCGGGTGAGGAGTTAGGGTTAAAAGTGGATGACATTGAAGGAGCCCCATGTTGCTCATCCAGCCACCTAATTCAAAGCTTCAGTCCTCACCCAGAACAATGCTGCAAGACAAAGAATAAGTGAAGAATCTGGAAAGGGCGAAATAGAGGGTCTAATTACTGTCAGAATAACAGCTTGTGTGGAGACTACAGAAGCACATGTGTGCTGTAATTACAGCCAACAGCACTAATAACAGTCACAGGTACTCCATAGGGGCTTTTGTATCTAATTTAGAACACCAGCAGAATAAAGAGGCCACTACTGATCAGTAATCAGAACATCAGCGACGGGGCTGCTGGTTTGTGCCAACTCCTCATTGTTTTAAACTCTTTAACTCTGGGCACTGCTTGGAAAATAGCTGATTTCAGGCCTCTTACGGCCAGAAATGTGGATCAGCCTAAAATTGAAGAGGTTTTTTTATGCCTGGCATTGGTTTATTTAACATAGATGACACAAACAAATGTGCTGTTGATGATCATAGTCTGACAGCATCAATATTTACCACAACAGCACGCATGCTGTTATGTAATGTAGTATTGTTTAACACAACAGATGTATATAAAATTAAAATAAATTAAAATGGCCGGGTGGTTTGTATAGTTTCTCTCTGCCAATCACAACAGTTCCGGAAGAAGCTGAAGCATCAAGCCATCCATGTCTACAAGCAACACATAGCCTGGAACAGAATATGTGAGAGAATTGAAACGACAACAATGTCCTTATTCTGTTTAAGCATTCTGTCATCACTCTGCTCCAGTTCAAGATTCCTATAATAAATGTTTTAGCACATGCATTTTGCATTTGCTCTAAATTTTGTTCTTTAAAAAAACATCTTTTGAAACTAAAGGCCTTTCAAACTAGCTTAGTGCCTACACCACGAGCAGAATGTTGAATATAGTAATGACTCTCTGTTTTGTAAGACCAAAGTCATTCAGTGGGAAAGGAAGATGTCAGACCATGTGTTTAATCCCTTACAAAAACTGTACAGGGACTGTAATTTACATGGTAAAGTACAGTGGAATCAAACGAATCTGTGGTAATACTTTAGTACTTTGACATATAGAGTACCCATGGTTTTTGAATGGTATTTAACTATTGTGTTTCTATTAACTATCTATTGTATTTCACCATAAAGTAACCAGTTTAACCCAGGACAGTCCTGTTTCAATATGCTCTGCCATTTCAGTTTCTCTCTCTCTCTCTCTCACCCCCCACTCCGCCTCCCTTTCTAAGGTCAGAACCCTGTTGCAGATGCTTTCTCCCTAATTAAATGAAAAGAGAGACTGCCAAAGCTTGACTTCAGGAAAACTGCATATTTTACCAAGCCTAGAAGGCCCCATTCCCAACTCCAACACATGTACCACATACCTGCATGTACAGCCCACATTCCCGTCTACACTAGAAAGATAAACACTTTTAAAGAATCAGTATAAAAATGCTGTACACACTCACACATTCTTACTCTTACTTGGGCCCTCCAGTGAGTGAAATTGATTATTATGATAATGCAATAGCTGTCCTGAACATAGAGGAGAGGTAATGACATATCGGTAATGAGTGGCCATAACACGGACTGAATAATTCAATAGCAGAAGCGCTGCTGGGACCGGCACACTCCACATGCTCAAGTGAGTGATGTCATCCGCTTATAGCAAACTGTTAATTACTCTTCCAGAGAAGATGGAACAACACCTGGAACTTTAAATAGGCTTTATCTTTGTTCATAGAAAAGTTCTGGATTGTTTGATATGGTCTTATATGAATACAAATAATGAATAATAAATAATGTTAAAAGTAGAGTAATGTTTGCAAATTGTTTCCTATTACTAAACTGAATTTAGTTTTAGTATTATAAAATTTAGACAGTATTTTAAAATAGCTATTGGGTAAATGAATGAGCAAAGTAAAACTACACAATCAAAATAAAAGCTATACGGTACACAGTGAAGGCAGATTTTAACAAATGTGTAACTGTATTCTTGGGACAGTGTATATTTTGGTAGCAAATCATGTTTATTTTGTGGCCAAAATGGTGATTTGATATTTTTCTTCTGAAAATTTGCTGTGTCATACATGGGTTTTTGTTTCATAATTGTTTTAATATAACAACTTATACAAGGTTGAAGTGTGTTAAACCAGATTGTAAAGCTGCTTTCTTTGTAGTCAAGACTTTAAGGTATATGCCTATACAGAAATTGACTTTAAAATGAATCTACCCTAAGAAATATTGACTAGAGCAAAAGGTGTGATGACAAGCCATGACAAGTTTGTTCTTTCAGTTAAAAAAAACTTTAGTTTAGTAAATTTATTATAATTCAAAAGAGTCAGTGAGGACTCCTTGGTCCTCATTGACATTGCCAAGCACTTTCACACATACACTTATTTTCCTAGTCATACTTTAATGTCAAGATAATCCTAATTAATCCCCTTAGCAAAAAATAAGAAGATCTGGGTCTGTGTTTCTGCAGTTTTTTATTGTCAGCCTTTCCTAATCATCTATTTCTAACATTTAGTCAGATGGCAATGGTCCTGCTAGCTATTGACGCTGTTCATCCACTGGATTATGAACAGCCAAAAACAAACACAAGTCCCTACAATGACCTCATTATGTTCAGGACTTGTGTTCCTCTTCTGCCCACTCTCAGCCAGTGAAACCAAATGCAAATACTTAAAGTCCAATTCGCAGGCTCCTTGTGAAGTCTGGATCAGAATAAAGATGTATTAAAAAAGGGAACAGAACCACAGAAGGAGAGAAAGTGACAGAGGCCCAGATTTGCTGTGCTCAGATTTGATTTCTTGTGCAAATACACTGGCTGTTTGTTTCTATTAATCTTGATTCTTGGCGAGTGGCGGAAGCAAACCATGTATTACAATCTTGCCACTGGGTACAGCACAGGCCATTAAAACATCATTACCATCATCTCCTATTATG
>JAZGTJ010010429.1:0-18108 GCA_036877575.1 Botia almorhae
TGAGCATCCGACCACTAGCTATCCGACCACTAGCTATCCGACCACGAGCTATCCGACCACTAGCCATCCGACTACTAACTCCTAAATCAGTCTGGCAGACAGAGGTTAGAGGCAAAAACATTCAAGTCATTAAGCCAAAAATGATACCCAAACCCAGCCTAAAACTCTGTTTTTGGGGTTCTGTTGGGCTTGGGTTGTGTTCTAAGCCTCGAACCCTGAAAACAATCAAGGTACACAGTGTATCTATTAGGATGTGTTTATGAACGTCATGTCCGGATTACGTACTCATTTCAGTCGTATCAGAGGTTTTTTTAATTGTCTTTTAAATTAGACAACTGATTGCTGGTGCTGTTTGGTCCCACATTTACAAAAATAATTAACTAGCTACACTTTTCTTGGTAAAGCTTGTCTGTGTCAATTGTCTACGACAACTTCCTGTGACAACTTCCAAATACTGTGTAATATTCAAAGCCATGTTAAAACATTTTTAAAACAAATGAAAACACGCTGACATGATACAGTATATATATGATACAGTACATTTGTCCTGCAATGTTCATAGCTCTAAACTCTTAGATTTCAACTGGACCTCCAGACGCATAGAGACAACTTACATAAACATGCAGGGCAGTCGATGCTGGTGCAGACACACATCTACCAATGGCTGATGAGTGATACGAGATGGAGTAAATGTCTGTATAGATGTGCTGTCTGTCTGCTGAGTGACTGTCTGTGTCTCTGTTCTGTCTCTCCACCTTCAGTGAGCTCTTAGAGCTCAGAGGAGTGAGAACTTGAGTAGAGCAGGTGTGTAGACATCAGCCAGGCTGCATGATCCTCAGAGTTCCTCCTCTCTTCTCATTGGTGACTTTTTTTTTTCTTTTTCTCCCTATCTCCCTCCCTTCTTTTTCCTTCTCCCTCCCTCCCTCCCTCCCTCCCTCCTTTTCCTTGCCTCCCTCCCTCCATTTCCTTCCCTCCCTCCCTCCTTTTCCTTCTTCCTCCTTCCCTCTCCGGCTTCTTCCCTCTTCGTCTCCCTCCCTCTCTCTCCGTCTCCCTCTCCTTCTCCCTTTCTACCTCCCTCTTTCTCTTTTCTCTCCTTCCTTATTTCCTTCCCTCCTCCACCCCTCTCTTATTCTTTCTTTCTTTCTTTCAGCCTCTCTTTTCCCTTACTGTCTTCTTTCCTCCATGCCTTCCCTTGTTTTTTCATTTTCTTCCTCTTCTGTCTATCTGTTTCCTCTCTTGCATTGGACTGTGAGAGCGCCCTCGGGTGGTGACTCTTTTGCAGGACTCTTTAAATGCATGAAGTTGCTGATTGGCTATTGGGATACTGAGCTCCCACAAGTCTTGCGTGTGCTGTTATGTTCGAGAGACTGTATGTGCGTCTTTGTGTGTACATGCGCGTACGTGCCTGTCCGCAGATTGCCAGTGCTTAAACGCATGCTCCATCAAATGCCCCAGCCAGAACACTTTAAACAGCTTGCGACTTATTATTTCTGCATCCCAGGCAAATTTTTAGTTTATTAAAGAAAGCGATGAGGACAGTCTGTGTGATTAATGCCATATCTGTCTGGAGTCTTTTTTTTGTTTTCTCTGTTTTACTTTCAGCACAGATACAGGATTCGTCTCAATTTTGACAGCATGCTTCTCTTTTCCCCACCGGGTGACTTTTCTTGTTGATGGATGAGATTTTTGAGATCCAGTTCATTCTCAGTTTAATTGCAGGAGTCTGTGCTGTGTGTTTGTGTAAAATTAAATCCTGTTTTTAGGCGATTCTAGAAATCTGCTCAAAAATGATGTTTATGATTGCAGAATGAGACATCTACAGCACAGTTAGTAAAGTTTGTACTGCTTGGTATAGATTTTGTCTGGTCGTTGTTAGTTTTATATGATAAGTTTTATACTTCAGATGTCCTATCGGTATTCTTCGTTTTGATGCTAACACTCATCACCCCTCAACTTTTAATTGACACTATATTAATACACACTGTTGTTTACATCACATGACACTGTCGCTTCATATCAGTTCATCTCTAAATGTTCTGAATCTAGAGTTTAGACATTTCATAATGAATTACCCATGTGGCATTGAGTCTGTATTGTATTATCGTCCTAGCGATTTTTTGATACTGCCTCGTTTACCAGTAATCATTGTTGATGTGTGTGCTAGTCGATATGTGTGTGTGGGAGGGGGTTACTTACAAATTTGTACGCAAAAGTCGCTTTTTGGGGATGTTTTCATTTGTAAAAATGCCACGAATATATAATAAATAAAGGTTTTTTGTTTGTTTTTAAATTGTAAAAATGCAGAAAGCTTTCTGTTAGGGTAAGAGTGTGGGTTAGGGTTAGGTTATATTGCTTTTAACTAGCTGTGTATAAAAACAATAGAAGTCTACGGAATGCTCCTATTTAGATAGATAATTAAATGTATGTCGGATATTGCTGCTTATATAATCCTCTAGGTTATTTGATGGACTTTTATGTCATATAATCCCCTGATGTGAATCTAGCTGGTGAATATGGCTGGTCATATTTCAGATATTATGAGCAGGTAAAGGGTGTTTTGGAGATCTGTCTGTCCCTCGGCCAGCATGTGGATGTTGTGGCTCTAAAGATATTTGTACTGTAATGAGTATGCGCTGTACAGTATGTTACTGTAGAGTTTGTTTTCAGTATACTGTTATTTAAAGCGTAAGTGATTGTGCAAATGTTTTGTGAGTGATTAATTCAGGTCTTTGATTTTAAAGCCCACAGAGGCACCTCAGGTGGATGAGACGGGGGTAAGAATTTCTGCCCCTCTTGGGTATTTGTTGCCCAGTTTTAGTTCAATTTCACATTGTTTTCAGGTTTCCTTTTAAGTTCTTAACTCTTAATTAAACATCGTTACCTCTCATCTCTACCCAGCCCTACTTCAATAATTTACGTTTTGTTCTTGGTTTGTTTGTTAAGATCTTGCTTTGTTTGTGTTTCGTTTGACTATTTTGTTGACTAGGGAGAGTGTCGCCCAAACGTGACGAACTGTGTGTGAGTGTGTGTGTGTGGGGTCGTCGGCCCCTCACGTTTGTAACGCTGACATTGCTGCATGGTCAGGGGCCCCTGAGGTCAAATCAGGTCAGTCAGGTAAGATTGTGACCTCAGGCTGACCTTTCACCTGTGAGGTGTAGGGGCCCACTGTAAGTTGGCATGCAGTGACAATGGTTCGAGGGAGCCATGCTTATGCCAAAGCGAGCACTCAAGTATGGCAAGGTTTTTATCCAGCATGCACCCTACTGTCCCCTTCCTTTTCTCTCTAGGATGTAAGACTGAAGCACAGAGTCTCTGGTGGTATTTCAAACAGCTTCAGTCAAACCAGCCTAATTATGATGTTTTTTCACTAAGCATCCAGTAGAAGTTTCCACATCCAAAATTTAAATTCCAAAAAGCAGAAGATGCGATTCCTAAAGCCAACAATTTGCTTGTAAATGCACTGTTTAAATACTTTAAACGATTTGATGTATGACCAACGTTGCAAGTTTAAAACTCGCCATGCGCTTCGAAACCACAATGTTCTGCTGGTTTGACTGCCTTACTACAGCCAGATGCCCTGTGTTATCACTTTATCCTGATTGGTTTGGCTAACGCTGACTCCGCCCCTCACAGAACACAGAGGACAGTGCTCGTATCTCCATCACCTTCTTCCGACTTTTCCGCGTGATGCGATTGGTCAAGCTGCTGAGCAGGGGAGAGGGCATTCGAACCCTCCTTTGGACCTTCATCAAGTCCTTCCAGGTCAGATAGCAACACATCCTCCCTTAAAAGATGCTGTAGGATCTCTTAACAGCTTGTTTTGTAATGTGATGTTTATATTTGTATATAATGTATATAATATATTTAATGTATATAATATAGCTTATAACATTAAACCAATGCTTTTTTTTTAGGCTTTGCCATATGTGGCTTTGTTGATAGCCATGCTTTTCTTCATCTATGCTGTGATTGGCATGCAGGTAAGTGTGAAAGCGGGTTTTTGATCTTCGTACATCATGAGTATCACAAAACAGTTTTCTTTTCTGTAGAAGAACTTTTAAAAACAGATGAAAGTTTTTGACTTTAGTTACGCATCAGTCTTCACCCGTTTTCACGCATCAGGATCACCAAAAATGTGACGGTTACGTTTGGAAACCTAAACACATAGCTAACGCATTTTTATTCATTGTATTTTTTATCAAACTGGGACAAGTCAAAATGATTGTCTGTGGTAATTCGTTTGCCGTTATTTTCGCCATTTTTTTATTTCGTTGACAGAATCTAATTTGTTTTGCATTCGGGGATATTTTTTAGATGTTCGGGAAGATAGCGATGGTTGATCACACGCAAATCAACAGAAACAACAACTTCCAGACGTTCCCTCAGGCTGTGCTGCTGCTGTTCAGGTCAGTGGGCAGAATATTAGTCAAAAAGGGCCTTCTGTGATTGGGCCTTAGATGTGATCCAATCACAGTGCAGGATTTGAAACCTTGCATCTCAAAAGGTTTCTCCTGTTTCTAATTTTTAACAGGGTTACTGTTGTGAATGTGTGAATTGTCTTAAATATATTCTGAGTTGATCTGATAAGGCACCAGAATTTCAGTATGTGTGTTATGGGTGTAGATGTGCAACTGGCGAGGCCTGGCAGGAGATCATGTTGGCATGTATGCCGGGCAAACTCTGTGACCCCGAGTCAGACTACAATCCTGGGGAGGAGATGACCTGTGGAAGCAGCTTCGCCATCATCTACTTCATCACCTTCTACATGCTCTGCGCCTTCCTGGTACAAACACTGCCTAGATTCAAGTCTTCAACTTTTATTAAAATATTTCGCTTTTTTTAATACAAAATGTATTTATATTGTGTTTTGACAAATATAAACACCACAGGTCATATTTCATTTACTTTCGTACAGATGCAAAAATGGAATTATTTTAATAATAAATCTGTTATTTTAGATCATTAACCTGTTTGTGGCTGTCATCATGGACAACTTTGACTACCTGACTCGTGATTGGTCAATTCTGGGGCCACATCACCTTGATGAATTCAAGAGAATTTGGTCCGAGTATGATCCAGAGGCAAAGTAAGCGCGTGTGAATGCATGCTTGTATCTTCTCTAGAGGTCCAGAAATGGTTTCAGCACAAGTGTGTCACACACTCTGCAAAGATACCGTAGCTCCATTAAAACTCTCGCACTGTGAAAGCTCAAAAATGTTCCTTCAGGCAGTTTTGTTTTCTCAGTCACTGTTACTTTCATCATCACAGAGGTCGAATTAAACATCTGGACGTAGTGACACTGTTACGCCGCATTCAGCCTCCGCTTGGCTTTGGCAAACTGTGTCCTCATAGAGTCGCCTGCAAGGTAACACATACAGTCAAATACAATCGCACGTGAACGCACGCGTTTGCAGACATACTCAACCGAACTTTCTCTCTCTCTTCCTCTGTCTCTCACTCCTTCTCTCTTTCAGAGACTTGTTGCGATGAACATGCCCTTAAACAGTGATGGAACTGTCATGTTTAACGCGACGCTATTTGCTCTTGTGAGAACGGCCTTGAAGATCAAAACAGAAGGTAAATAAATATAGCATTAATTAAAGATTAGGCCAGTTGTTTGTAACCTGTTGATAAGGTAAGGATAAGGTTGGTAATAATTGTATTAGTAGTTCATGTGGTAATATTGTGGTAATATTGTGGTAATATTGTGGTAATAATGTGGTAATATTGTGGTAATAATGTGGTAATAATGTGGTAATATTGTGGTAATGTTTAATGCAGGGAACTTGGAGCAAGCTAATGAAGAGCTCCGAGCAGTTATCAAGAAGATCTGGAAGAGAACGAGCATGAAACTTCTGGATCAAGTGGTGCCCCCTGCTGGTGGTCAGTCATATCTGTCCCAGATGTCACTGCTAAGGGAAATTTGCATTGACAAAAGAGCACCTTTATACACATGTATAGCTACACATGTCAGCTCAATAACTAAGACAGCTTATGCATACACAAATCCTTGCTGTTCACACTTCTGATTATCTACTTTGATGTAGAATGACAATTCGTACACGTATGCAGGGCACACAGTATCTTAATTACTGTATAATAAACATCTACACGCACACACGCTTTGTCCTGCTGTTCTACTCTTAGTGTCACCTGGTCGGCTCTCTGCAGTGTGTGTTCTGTCACATGTATGTCACGAATGTTCTCCTGTCCTGCCTGGTAAAGCGTTCACACTAATACGCGTGTGTGTGCGCGTGTGTGTGTGTGTGTGTGTGTGCGCGTGTGTGTGTAAAGGTGAGTGAATAAAGACATGGCTGAAGATTTGTGGAGTGTGTGCGTGTGTGTGTTGGGCTTTGGGCTTGCATGGCAACTTGGGCATGCTTTGTCCTTCTAAAAATGCCTCTCTCTTTTCTCTTTTGCTCTTTCTTCATCTGTCTGTCTTTCTTTGTCTATCTTGTTGTGCCTGAGCTTCTCCACAACTTCCGTTCCTCATTAACTGTGTTTCTGTTTATGTAAAAGTTTAAAACGTCAGAATATTCTGAAGCAATTCTGTTTTAGGGTGGTGGCATGGAACTAATGTTGCCTCTTCTTTCCTGGTGTGTCCCCAAACATGCTTGTTTAAAAAGTGACACAGACCCCTGCTTCAGAATGTTTCTCTTACACACACACACACACACACAACCTTGTAGATGAACACATTTACACTCATATATTCAGACGCACTAACCTTCAAATACACGTTGCTTAGTTCTGCTTGCTTGCATGTTACTAATAAAAGATAAATTCATATAGGCCTGGATTTTAGTGAAGTTAGATGGCTTAGCTGTTGCAGTTCTTGTAAACCCCAAAAATAAACCTCATACCCTGTGGCTGGTGCTGTGCTAATGCTGCTAAGCTGATATATAGTATGTAGTGTCAAGCATTTACAATATGCTTATAATCTACAGTCTGTCTTAAATTTGTGACTTAATTTTGACAGATAGAAAAACATTCTGTAGTATTTTAATATAGTTCACACATTAAATGAGAAATAATAATGTACATTAGATTAAATGGTATTATTTTGACTTGTTAGACAGTTATACAGTATAATTATTATCAATTATTAATATGAATGGCTAGTAAAATGTGACCTGGTGTCAACCAGAAAACGCTACAATTTTACACTGAAAACATGTATATAATACATATAAGATACATTTATGAATTATTTTGTTAAATATTACAATAATATAATAGTATGTTTGTATAGTCAAATTAAAGTAACCATTAAACTTGCGTATCGTTATATAGATGTTTCAGTATAACCCTATTAAAACTACAGCTGACATGTTGGGCTCTAACTGTGATCTGTATGTTGCAAGGCCGTCATTTTATTCATCAACTGCAGCTGTTTTTCTCTATGAATACTTGTTAGTGTAACATAGGCAGCATCACTTAGTCACATTCTTGGTGGTGCGACACCGCTGAGGCGTGCGTGCACCTGCGTTGAAGCTGCCGTGTGTGTGTGGTCTGTTCACGTAGATGATGAGGTAACCGTGGGGAAGTTCTATGCCACTTTCCTGATACAGGACTACTTTAGGAAATTCAAGAAACGCAAAGAAGAAGGTCTGGTGGGCGTCCACCCAGCTCAGAACAACACGGCCGTGGCCCTGCAGGTGGGTGTTTGTTTGTGTGTTGAGGGGATGAATTTTGGAGAGTATTTACGGTTGAAGTTGTTTGATCGTTTGATCTGAGGTACATGCACTTTGAATATGTTTAATGTCAATGTTTGGATTTTTAACACTGGCAGTGATAGAAATTCCAAATCATGGTGGCTTGTTTTTGGGTATTATTTGGCAGTTCCGATTTAATTTGCTGGCATTTTACGCTGTTGCCAGCATGCGTCCCAACTGCAATACCCAATTGCATAGAGTTAGCAGATCACGTGAGCATCGCTATCTGAACTCCCATTGGTTACCGCCTGTATATGTCCTTGTTCATTTGCATACAGTTAAATTCGCCCATTATTCATGTTGCCTCAACTCGCCAAATGTCATTGATAAATAAATAACTTCTAATTGATTTGTTGCTGCCAGTCACTGTCGGGGCGAATGTCCCTTATGAACCTTGACAGAATGAACAGTATTTCTTTACATGATGCCTCCTATACTGTACCTGTACTGTAACTGTATTTCTGTTGTGTGTTTCTGGATATTCAAATGTTGGTTTAGCTTGAATATGGATCCCTCAGTGTGACTATGGTGATCTGTGAATGTGTGTCTGTTGTATATGTAGTTTAAAGTGTTTGTATTGGTTTACCATCACTTCAGAGTTATTATTCATCATGTATCATTGTTTTAAGGTGTTTTATTCCATTTTCATAAATCAAACATCTTTGTGTGTTTGATTTTAATTCAAACATGTTGTTAAGTCTTTGTTCAGAGGTTTTTATTTTGATTAGCTAACAGTAAAACACTTTCTTTTTAGGAACATACACTAGACGTATGATTAGTGTATTAGTTAAATTAGTTATGCAGTTAAAGTTATAGATAAAATTTGAGTGTAGTGTGCACTTATTTTAAATTAATATAGTATTTTACTCTTTGTCTAACGTAATTGTTTTCATCTTTCATAAATTTGTCCTGTCTGGTTCGTCTCTTCTAAGCCTGTTTGTGTCGATTTGTCTGGTGAACCGACCCCTGTTAGCGTGTGTTGTTAGCCGGTCACCATTTTCAGTCCTCGATGAAGCGGCTTCATCGAAGAGCAGGTGCTTAGCTATCTTGTCGTCATGGTTACAGGCTGGCCTCCGTACGCTGCATGACATTGGGCCAGAAATTCGCCGTGCGATATCATGTGACCTGCAGGATGACGAGCTAGTAGACTTTATCCCAGAGGAGGATGAAGAAATTTATAGGGTAAATTACTCAACTTTTATGACCCCTCCCCTTTCCCCTTTTATCAATCGATATGCACTTTATTTTCTCACCTTAACTGTCTGGTATAAATGGAAACAGTTCTGTTTTTAAGAGCGAAGGTGCCTTAGGGGAGTTGCAATGAATTGTGAACCATCCCTCGAGGTCGTACAACCTTATCAGTCTAAGATTAAGACATTGTACAGGGATAAATTCTCCCAGGCCTGAGGCTGGTGGTCTTAAAGTTTGACATTAGAGGTGGCAGTTTAGGATTTTTGCTGTCTTTATCGATGTTTACCTCATACAGTACATTAGCTACATCAGTATCCCAGTTTTGTAGTGATGCTATAGTGTAACATGTACATTCAGTCTAATTCACTTTATCAGTAGATCTCCTGAGTTCAGATTCAGTTCATTTCACTCAAGTTCAAATTCAAATTCTGTTTGAATTTACTCACATCATATGTCAGTAGTTGTCAGCTGGTGTTGCTCCAGGATCCAGATTTTACAGTACCAGAATCATACAATAATTTACTGTAAGTCTTTGAACTTTGAACTGTATCATTCACAAAAAACTGCATAGGTCCGAAAATATACAAAATAGGGAAAATACATATTTGTTGGTAAATGCATAATCTGTGTAAATCCAGTTTGCATATTGGCAATTTTTTATTATTAGCATATATTTATTTTAGTTTTAGTTTCATTAAAATTTGTATTTTTTGCATTTAGCTCTGTTTTTCTTTCCGTACATTGACCACAACAAACCTGTGAGCCACCAGTTGAGAACTTCTGCTATATGCCATTTAACCTCCTTTTAAATTAATTTTTCACCATGAGATCATTGAGAAATGACAATAATAAAGAGTCGCTGCGTCTCTAGGCAGTTCGGTTCTTTGACGTCATGATCACAAGTATTTATTCACAGCGAAACGGGGGGCTGTTCGGCAATCACATCAATCATGTGAACGGAGACCCTCGGAGGAGCTCCGGCCACCAGACGAACGCCACACAGCGCCCCCTGCAGGTGCAGCCACCCCCGCATTACGCCCACATGGAGCAACCCGTGGGCCGACTGGACCGCGCAAACGCCATGGCACAACAAAACCATCATCGCCACCACCATCATCATCATCACCACCATCATCACAATACCTACAACAAGTCGCCCAAGTCTACCAACATCAACCTCAACAACGCCAACGTTTCCAGTTTACCCAATGGAGGACATAATCGCTACTATGACCACATGACCGCCAATGGCTACCCAGGATCGTACTATGGCGAATACGACAAGCCCAGAACGCCTCATGGGCAAAGGTGATTGGCTGTTTGAGTTTATCCATCTGTTTCTGCTTTTACTGGTACTTTGATGTTGTACGTATTTAACTGTTTGACAGTATGCTAGCACTCGTGTTCATTCAGTCATTTGCAAACATGCAGCTTTCATCATCAGCTTTAGACATTAGATCATTAGATTCTGAATTATTTTCCTCTTGAAGAATTCTGCACAATTAATCAAAGACAACTTCGCTGTCACTCACCCACTGGCCTCCTCTCACCTCCGCTGGTCCATTATCATGCCCATAAAAGTATCCAGTCTCTCATGGTCTTTTAAAGATATTTTTTGGTGTGAACCCGGTGTGAGTCTGGGACAGAGATCTAACTCGGGTTCAGACCAAGGCATCAAACTAAGTGTGAAAACAGCTTCACATATACAGACGTGCTATATATCATGTATATACAGTATCATGTATCTGCCCATCCTGTCCACTTCCTGTTTCCCTTTGCCATTTCCACCCTTGTCTCCTTCCTAACCAAAATACTTTCTCTTGACCATCTCTCTGCTTTCTGGAGCAGAAGGCGCTACTATGAGACGTATATTAGGTACGTTTTAGCGGCATTATGTGTTTAGGTATTCTTGCTTGTAGACAAAGAACATCAATAATTAGCAGAATTGTAGTTTTGGGTAACAATGTTGTTAAACGAGCGGGAACTTTTATTTAAGATTATTTCCAGCTCGGCTTGGTACCAAATGGCTCTCTTGGTTTACACTTGTGATTGTTGGGTGTTCCATTTGTCATTTTAAGCTTCAAAACATAGAAACTACCACCCAACAGTCTGTGTGACCAGATTTTGGACTCCCAGGGTGATGCTCAGAGTGCCATTTGGGACACAGCTTTATACACACACACAGAGATTTTGATTGTAAATCATTGTAAAGAGTTGAATTGGTAGCTTTACCTAAGCTTTTTGAGTCTCTGGGTGTCATAAGTGGGTGAAGGGTGGGGCTTTGTGAAAAAGGGGTGGGGCTTGCTGCATGTGTATGCTGGATAATAACCGTTGCTAATTAAATAAAGTGATTAGGTGCCTTAAAGGATGACTGGTTAGATAAATTAACTAGCTTATAGAAAGACAAGTAACACTTTTACACAGTGTTTAAGTGTCTAGTTAACAAGTAATCTGGATTGAGTTTTTTTTTAAGATAAGAGTTGTCCTTTAAGTTCACCACTGTTTAAATGCTACATAAGTCTTATGTTATAGATAATGGGGCTGCTAGTTCGTTTAGTCTATTTAATTTGACACAAACTAAAACAAGCGCGTGAGAAGTCAGTCTGTTCAATATGCTGTGCGTATCTCAACGTCCTATCTCACTTCCAATTTTTGCAACTTTTATCCTTTTTTTATTTTTTTATCTTAAATTATTAAATACATTTACGAGTAATGTTGGGAAAGCACTATTTGTTTTAAAAGAGTAGTTATTTACTAATAAGAAGTCACGATAAAGTAGACGATATTTTTAAATATACATGCTAACAGGCTACTCTTTCACTGCACCAGCAACACTGTTTTGAAAACAGCTAAGCTGTTGTTGTGCTGCTAAAATAAGTCGTTTGTAACCTTGTTTCTTTTAGTTAGTGAGTTAGTTAGTTATTCCCCAGCATTGGGTACAGTATAACATCACAGACTGCATTTCTTATTTTTCACCGCCTTGTTTTATTTGTGTGTTTAATGAATTATTGCGTTTACTCTGAAGGTCTGCGGTTCACAGTCGCTGAAGAAATCTAGACTCACCGCAAGGTGTCGTAAAATGTTCAAACCCTGGAACATCTTTGAGCTGAGACTAGATTTCTGAAGGTTGTACAGCTACACGCTAAAACTAGTGTTCAATGCTACGACACTGCTAGCTGCTGTATTGATAACATGCTCATTCGTTAACGAAGTTTAGCTGCATTGCTGCACTCTGGACTCGCATCTGCATGGTCAGGCAATGACGCGTAAATTGCAACCTCTCATTGACCCCTCTGACCTTCACACAGGTCGCAGGGCAGCGACAGAAGACGACCCACCATTCGCCGCGAGGAGGACTGCGATGAAGATCGTTACTCGGGAGAGTACTACAGTGGAGAAGAGTTTTATGAAGATGATAGCATGCTGTCGGGTGATAGGTATAATTATAGGAACCGTCAGATGCATTCAGCCAAAACGAACGTTTGTGCGCAAGCTGTGATATTGAATTAAAAATATCACAAATATTAGATCTGTGGTGTTTAACAGCTTGACAATATGTTAGAAGCTAAACTCTTGAACTCTTCCTTCATGTGTTCATTCAGTCTTTTGGAAGCGTTCTGCTTTTTTTTCATCATCCGTTTTAGACATTAGATCATTGGATTCTGAATAACTCCACAATAATGCTGCTGTGTCATATTGCCATAAATATTGATATTTTGATGTGGTATGTCTGTAGTGCGTTCAGCCAGCTACAGTGTCCAAGCAGATATTATGAAACTGTACTCTAACCTACTTTTAATGACCCTGTGCAGGTGCCCCAACAGTGACCAAGAGTATGAGACACCAAGGGGTTACCACCATCCCGACAGTTACTATGACGACGATGAGCAGCCCCTTTATCATGACTCGCATAGGTCACCAAAGAGAAGACTACTTCCTCCTACACCACAAGGCGAGTCTTACGGCTCAGTACATAATAAAATAAGAATATATATAAATAGATTATAGCAATAATACCACATTTAGCAATAAACCACATTATAGTGTTATAAGGCATGCAATACAATAAAAGATAATACAAAATTACATATATGAATAATTACAATCACAAATAGTATTAATTTTCTGACAAGTTACATTGTTTATTTGCTGGTTTATGGTTGCCAAGCAACATAATGATCATTTGCTTCATACATAATGTCAATTTCAGTTGATCTGTGAGTTTATATTGGCTTTGATCATGGCTGATCAAAATCAGGTTTATCAGCCAGAACTAAAGAGCTTTTCTCTGATTCACACTTACATACGCGTATTTCCACAGGTCACCGGAGGTCGTCGTTCAATTTTGAGTGTCTGCGCAGACAGAGCAGTCAAGATGACCTTCCTCACCAGCGCACTGCTCTTCCTTTACATCTTATGCAACACCAGGTGAAATTACAGTCATCGTATTCATTTGGCATGACTACTTTATCCAGCATGCGTTTTATACATTGTCAGTGCAGTAATACAATATATTTATGTCCGCTGTTCCAGGTGATGGCTGTAGCAGGTCTAGACTCCAGCAGGGCTCACAGGCTTTCACCTACACGATCTACCAGGTCGTGGGCGTCACCTCCACCCACACCTGCAAGTAAAGACAGAACGCCCTACTACACGCCCCTGATCCGTGTGGATCGCCCTCTGAGGGACAGCGCAAGCAGCAGTCATTCATCCGTCAGAAAGAGCTCGTGGTATACAGATGACCCTGAGTACCAGCAGAGAAATTACTCACCCATTCACCTGCAGGTCCCACCTGAGTACAGGAACCAGTACCATCAGAAGAGAGGCAGTGCCACCAGCCTGGTGGAGGCGGTGAGACCAACATCTTCCGTTTTTATTTTTATGACGTAATCCGTTAAATTGTGTGTTTTGGACGGCTTTGGTGAAAAGTACATACTTCAGACTAGGAAAGGATATAGCTAAAACGGTTCTTAATTTCAAAAGTCAGAAAGGCCAGATGTACGGTATCAAACAAAAAACAATACGGTGCAACTGTGTTCCACTGTCCTCAAAGTTAAGACAAAATGTTTTCCAGGCCGTTGGTAATATAGAACTTTGTTTGTTTGTCAGTGGAGATGCAATCCAACGGTTTGTTATTTTTCTCTGTCCATGAGCAGGTCTTGATATCAGAAGGATTGGGTCGGTACGCCAAGGATCCAAAGTTTGTCGCCGCCACAAAGCACGAAATCGCGGACGCGTGTGAAATGACCATTGACGAAATGGAGAGTGCCGCCAGCCATCTTCTGAACGGTGGCATCGCGCAGGGAGTCAATGGCGTCAATGTCTTTCCTGTACTGAGTCCCCGAGACTATGAGCTACAAGACGTTCCAGCTAGCTACAGTGATGAAGAACCAGAGCCTGAACCTCGACCCCGCTATGAGGAGGACCTGGCAGATGAGATGATATGCATCACCACTTTATAGCATCTGTTTAGCGTCGGACGCTAACAGGTTAGCGTGTTCTTTGACAACTGATCAAATGAAAATAAAGTATATTTATTGGCTTACTACCTAAAGAAGTGCCTTTACAGCGGAACAGAAAGGCACCGAAAGAATAGACGCGTTGGTCCCGCCCACTTCCTGTTTGCCCAGGAAAGTCAAGTAAACTGGCTAATCCGCCGCAATCGAAGGTGATTATGTGGACTTCACCTAGCTTGATGTTGAGCTCTGGAAGTGAACCTTTAATTGGCTGCTTGTACTGTCACTGCAGGAAATGGACCAATGAGCAGCGAGGTGAGCTACACAGGGGGTGGGGCTGTTTCCAAGGTGATGACAATCAGAGCGCGTATGTCATTACCTCAGTCACTTTAAGGGTTTTGCATATCAAGCATGTTGCAAGCTCAATGCAAGCTAAGTATGGCATATCCCTCCTCAAAAGGCTTTAGTTTGAACTTAACGACCCATACTTTATTTTAGTAATGATAAGGTAAACTGCATATTTTAGAGAACAAACGCTAATTATACAACACTGGTTTACAATAAGGATATCATGCAGGTTTGTGGTAAACTGGACATACTTTCCAAGAAGATTTCAGCATTTGTGTTGAATGCACTAGCAGGTTATTTTTTTAATTTAGGGTAGCCTGTTTGATATTTCATAGTATGCTGTAAATGACTTGTAATATAACGCAAAAGAAGAACTTTGTAAAGAGACATTATATATTTTGTAATTATGTACTGTACAAAACAAATCAGCAATATTAATCCTGATTGATGTTATTGCGTTACAAAAAGAAGACATTTGGTGTTATTTTAACAGGTACTGTACTTTATTAAATATTTTGCCTTTATTCTTTGCTCATATGCATTCTTACTCGTTTGTGAAAACTAGAACAAAAAAAGCCAATTTTATATGAGGTTATGTCTGTGACACCCGCACAAGATATGCAAGCTGTTTTTTCAGTGTCTGTTTCATAAGCATAAACCAACATAGTGTTCCTTCTACGGCAAGCAGTATGGGTCACAACTTTTGACCTCCTTTATGGGGATTTTGGTAGGGCTTTACAGAATAGTGTCTTAATTGTGTTCTTGTCCGTGTATACTGAGTCTGTCGAATAGGACTTTCCACTTTAAGGGGTTCGTGTGCGTTTCGTTGCATATTTTGTGCAGGGGAGGTGCACAGGAAGGTGCAATGGTAAATGCGCTGTGCTATCACAATGCTGCTTTAATTAGCCTGCAATTAAACTGTACGACCCTCACCAGGAAAATGCTGCCACATGGAGAAGCCACTAGCTGGTCTATGAATAGCTGATCTATGAATAGCGAATTTATTCCCTGACTGCTGCGGAGGGAAATCCAAAGCTTATTTCAGACCAGCAGTTAAATTCCAACGACATCATTGGGTGTTGCGTGCCCTGATGGGTGCAGATTAAAAAATGTACTTGCAGTTTTGTAAAGATGGTAATGACGATGATGATTATGATAAGAGAGGATTGTGGAAAAAAATGGCCGATGATGGGGAAGTTTTGAGTTGCTTGAAGTGTGTGCTCCCATCATGTGTCCTTGTAGTACCAGTTCCCCCAGAAATGAAAATTCCGATTTTTATTTTCCCGCTGTAATTTTTGTAACGTTCCTGCGGCTTATTTCCATGCTGCCGTAATTCATAGTGAACGCACCTGTCAAAGTACGGTAATTAATCGTATAATTCATATATGGCTCATACAGAATTTGCCTCATATATTCCAAGCCTTCTAAAGTCATACAGTAGCTTTGCGTGGACAGATTAATCCCTGAAAATCATGCCTTCTCTTGAAGTACTCGGTACAACATTTTGCACATTCAAACTGACTACAATATTATTCTGACACATACAGTGTGAGCAGTGTTGTCTCGCGCTGTTTTTGAATCTGAATACAGATACCTGAGAGATGAGTGCTTCGGCTATTCGATTATTATTCAATAATGGTTTAAATTTCAGTCTGTTTTTCATACAAATGTACCGTGAGCCTTTGAAAGACTTTCGATGTAACGCACAAGTCTTATTCAATCATTTATGTGACGTTTTTAACATTTTGAAGCTTGACAGACACACTTATGTTTGATGAGCTTTTAACCAGTCTGTTTTACAACAGCATTCCAGTTTAGAAAAACGGCAAACGAGGGGGAGTTATTAAAGACAGAATTTTCAGTTTTGGGTGAACTATTGTTTTTAGCACAACAAGAAACTTGTTTAAGCAATACTGATCCCCAACTTCTCAGTCTTGTGTGAATTTTATAATTATTTGTTTTCTCCGTTTCTTTTCACTATTCATTGCAGCTCTGGCTTCTGCAAATACCTCTTTTAGCGCAGGGGAAACATATCAACATTTGAGGCATCCGTTATTGTTTTTGCCTTGAAGGTGTTGTACATTTTAAAGGGTTTTCTGAGGCTTCAGCACAGGATTAACATGATTCGACTGACCTTTCTGTCACTTCCAACAGACAAATTCATGCTGAGCATTATGGGTAAAAAGGGCAAAAAAACGTTTGACTGCAAAGGCCACCGCCACGAAGTGCAAAGCTTCGGTACAGCATAAATAAAGGGAAAAACATAGGTTTGTGGAAGATGTTGTTTGTGAGTGTTATTGATCTCTCGTGTTTTGAAAGAGTAACTGTGCTTTTCAGTCAACCGAATACTGTCATGTGGGTTCAACCACTGCGTGTGCACATCTGAAAGGGCTTTTGAAATGATCCAAGCGAAAAAAAAAACTTGTGTTCTGGTCTTCGTGTCAATTATACTGTATCTTGTAAACGGACCAATGCACATTCTTGGCATGTTGTTTTATTCGTAGCAATTACTGGTAAGGACGATAAAATATGCATTGTTTTTAATAAACGAGAAACTTAAAAAAAAAAGATTTCACTTTTACCTCGTGTCAGGGAATGATCCTGAAAACAGAGAAGAAAATTTGGTTTTTAATATACCAATGAAATTTTACGATTAGCACATTGCTGTACGTCTTTGCACAAATGACTGTAACGTGCGATTTGTTTTCCTTGTTTTCTATTCATATTTGTGTATTAAGGTGGGCGGATTTTGTACTTTTTCTGTGACTGTGCGTACGGTTTAGTGAACTATATATTTGTCATTTACATTTCACCTTTCAGTGCTAAGACAGAAAAGGAGACTAGAGAGAAAAGGTGCATTTCTTTGTATTGTATAACGTTAATAGCGATAAAACAAGCATAAAACAGAAAAGTATTATACGCATTTTTAGAGCCACATCTGTTGATTATCACATTTTCATCCAGAGTTGTTGCTACTACTATTATATAATTTTTATTATTAATAAAGCTGTAAGGAAAATAAGATTATAATGTAACATATGTACAAATGTAACGGGAAGATTGCGTGGTAAAGATGTTCTCCTTCTGAAAGTCCTTATCTTTGCTCTGTTATGTTTTTTTCCATGAGGAAAAAAGAAAGGTTTTCTCTTTGTAGCAGATGACTTATAATATCCCTCTAGGTTTTGTATGGATACACTTTTTTTTTGTAATTTTCCTATTTATTTTGGCCTGGACTTTTAATCAATATTGAAATTTTATTTTCTAATGATTAATACTAAATAAACTTAATGAATAAACCACAAAAGAACTGTGTCGGGTCTGTTCATATACAAAAACACACATTGCAATTAACAACGGTGTAGTTGAAGGAGGCCATGTGAATTAGCCATCCTCATACA
>JAZGTJ010010430.1:0-18108 GCA_036877575.1 Botia almorhae
CACACTCCCACACGCACATACCCACAAACCAGTGCGCGCTACACTTGCAGTATGTTGCCACTGCTGTGGCTATATGTGATGGCTAAGTGTTCAGGAGAACAAAGGCCCGTAGCACAGACCGTAATTACACACTCGCTCTCCTTTGCAAAGTTTCCTATGACTACAAGTTTCAGGAAGGGGTGGTGGAATCAAAGCAACCAGAGCATCAACAGCATCAGCCCCTAATTTCCTCCAAAATGATCCTTGAGCGCTTCAGCTTCCTAATCCAAAATGCGATTCTTACAGAAAGCGAAAAGCACCAGGCAGGGAGCGCTGCAGATGTGTATGCAGCTCACATAATGCCATTACTCGCACCAGAGCGAGAGAGAAAAGCAGCAGCTCTAGTCTAATCCACCTCAAATCTGACAGACAACACCGCCCTGATTCCACTTTAATTGAAGACATTTTATTAGATTTCTTTCTCTCACTTATATTCTTCCATTTGTTTCATATGTTGGGAATAAAAGCAGAGGCTTATAGCAATTGCTCTCTCATTTTCTCTGCTGTACCGAACCATCAGCTGCTACATATTAAAGGAGTCGTGGGAAAAATGAAAGATGCGCGAACAAAAGGTGCTAGAAGAAAATGAACCATTAAGGGCTCAGGCTGGGAGGCAGAGGCACCAATCAGACCTCTGTTCACTCATTGCTTTACAGAAAAAGCAAAAAACTTGAATAATTTGCCTGTTTATTGTATCAGAGCAAAGCGCTCCTCAGTATTAGTGCAGCGCAGTCTAATCCTGTGAACCCTCCGGAGGACAGGCTGCTTTAACACGGATGTGTGGGCATGAATTAGGATGCCGGGTGTAAACTTATTTAACATGTTCATTGCACATTGTTTTTCAGGGGAATAAAAACATTTTTTGGCTTGAATACTAAACAGACCTGGCTGGCTGACATGAAAAAATAATAAGTACACACAAATGCGTGAGCAGCATTGATAGAGATGAGACCAAGAACCTGGGCTGGAGATATTAATAGGGGATACACTTACAAAATTCGAAAAAAGATATTTAAAAAGTTTTATGTTTAGTTCTTATTTTAAATATTTTGAAATTCTATCTACATCTACTTTAAATTTCTGATGAAAAAAAATCACTCTTTAAGAGCAAACGCTCAAATATGAACAAATACATATATTTTTAGCTATATCACCCAGTCCTGCTCGCACTAGAGGAGACTAATTATATTTATCATAATAACTGTCATGCCAGCTATAGTAAAGCTTGTAAGATTTCATGTAAAGTGACAGCTATTCAATACTACATGCATCACCTTTCGGTATTCGCCTATTCAGCTGGTCTCTCCTGACCATTGCACATATCGACACGTAACAAAAGTGCTGAAGTTACCATCCCCCATATGCTTACCGAACACACCCATGGCCTGAGCCTCCTTCTCACTATTGGTTCAAATCTTCCTTCCTGCTTTACTCTTTAATGTGGGCAGAGTTTGCCAAGAGTTTAAGATGCCAATGAGAGTTTAGAGATGAAGTGAATTATACCAACCAACTTAAGGTGACAGAGAGTGAAAAAGCAGAAAGAGTGTGAGAATTTAAAGTTAAGTGACATTTCCCCTCAAATAAACTTCAGAGGAACTGACATGGCACAGGGAAATAATGAGGATGACTCAGTAAGACCTTCGTTGGAGGCACAACCAATGGTACATAGTTGTCGGATTGAGAGATATGCTTTAAGGTGAGGGAGGGCCAGATGAAGTCCTCAAAAAACACCCATACCTTCCCTCTACTGCTGCTTGGAGAAAACTTTCAAATCAAGACACCAAAAACTATGCACTTTTAGAGGGCATAAGTCAAATGTTTTCAAGGTTCCAAGGTTTTCAAAATGCTAATTTGTATTTCTAACATTATACGTGCATATATCACTTCAATGTCCACACACTTGACATTTTTACTGAGCTTCATGGAGTTCCAAATAAGAGTTTGGTCGGATTATGAATGCCCTGAATCCTATGCTGCATACTTCTTGCATTAGCATCTAGCTATGTTCATCACTGTAAAATGTTTTGGATAACTATTAAGGTTATTAGTAAAACACAGCTGAGCCTTGCATTTCTTTAGGTAGGTATAATAAACAACAATATCTTACTATGAAAACAACATCGTCTATAAGAGGTCCTCAATACCAAGCTAATAATTTTAGGTAGCAAGAACATTTCCATTACATCACAAAAAACTCAAAATAGTCTAAAAACGTTATTTCTCATTTCTCATGTTCCTAGAACATTCGAAACCTCTAGTTTTTAGATTTTATTAACATGATTGCTTTTTGGTTTAATAACGTAATGTTTTTAAACCTTTTCACTATTAAGATTAATATATATATATATTCACACGTAATCTCTTAACAGTATTTTGCTGAGAATTTACCAGTCAAGATTGCATGTGTAAAAGGAGATACTAACATAGCTTCTTTGTCCGCATATGCATGTGTTTAAGAAGAAGAGATACAGAGTAAGAGCTGAATGGACAGTTACTCTGTCTGTTCGCTCAGACATTGTATCTGTTTTAAAGCCACTATGTTTTGGCTCACTCAAGCTACATTATACTCCTAAACACACATGCTGAATACGGGGGTACCCATGCAGAAATTCTTGGTGTTTCTGTGTGAGCCAGGTCTCGGTTGTCTTTTTCACAGTATCAAACGCTAAAGAAACAATCATGTTTTGTCTGCCAAAATGCACTGCCTTGCTTATCAGGTCCTGACAGCTGTCCTGTCACACGCTTGTTTGAGCAGCTCCAGTTGCTGACTCCAACAATCTGAACTGTATTTTCTCTCTCTATTGTTCTCTTCTCTAAGTAGCAGGCAAGCAGGTGGACATTCAGACAGGTATTTTGCCCACCAATAACTATTCATTCTACTCTTACTGTTCACTTAGGTCACCTAATTTTGCAAGGAATTATGGGAATGTTAGCCCCAACTGATTGTGTATGTGTATAACACATACTTTCATCAGCTTGACTTTATTTTGACTACTAGCTGCACTTGGACAGCTAGTTTTTGTATCTTCCCAAGCACTGTTGTGTACATACAAACACAGATGTGTCATCATGTACTGTATGACAGGTATTTTGATGGTGTCAAATGTTAGTTAGCATCAGATGTTTTCACAACGGGTCCATAGCAACATGTGACATAAATGACTTGTCAGTTATGAATATTTTAATGAATAGTTAAGCCTACAAAAATCCAATGCACCATTTTATTACCTCTCTAGAAAAAAATCACTGACATGGTCATACATTGTCTGGTGTAATAATAGCTTCTATTGTCATATTAAAGCTTTAGCTTATATCACAGATAGGGGATTTGCGTTTCAACATGGACATTTACGTGAGGTTAACAGAAAAAGCCGCAATAGGCAGAACTGCTTCTGTGTATTTCAGATGTCACACTGAAACATTTTTTACACACACTCAAGACGTGACTTTCATCATGCATATAATGTATGCACCCTGACCTCATTGTTATTCAGAGTGGATTTGTGTTATTGTGTGGACTCTTCTAGCCCAACAGAAAAGCTGAGGAGAATACTAGCCATGGGCCACTGGAGTGCTTTTCTTAGGAGAGGAAATGGAAATGATAATAATGCACAAGAAAGACTGAGCTAGGAAAACATGGCATGGCTAAACTAATTGGTGAAGTAGGGATTTGTTATGCGAATACCATGCATAATTCTATTATTCCACATTAGGAAAGGAGCATTGCATTATTACAGAAGCGAGTTCTAAGTTCTCTCTCACAGAGGAGCAGAGAGAAATCTTCTGAACATTACCCTAAAATATGAAACCGAGTAATTATATGAAATGATGTAATAATAATGAATATTCTGAGTGTATTGCAGCTGTGGGCCTTGATCATCATGCATGTTCATGTTGTGGGGCTTGAGGGAAATCACAAAGAAAAAAGTCCTCTACATCTTATTGGCTTTGAAACTCTTTGAAATTTTAAAGGTGAAGTAATATTTTGATATTAAAATACTTTCTTCTATTNCATGCATGTTCATGTTGTGGGGCTTGAGGGAAATCACAAAGAAAAAAGTCCTCTACATCTTATTGGCTTTGAAATTTTAAAGGTGAAGTAATATTTTGATATTAAAATACTTTCTTCTATTCCAGCTTAATATGCAGAGAAAATCATCCTCGAAGATATTCATGGGTTGATATCCTAAACCAACTGTAACTGTATCAAACATTGCTTTGTTTGTTGCAGCAGCCTCCTGACAATCAATACTGCAACCACACTGGCCCAACCAATGACCAAAGAGGATCCTCTGAAATACAAATATATATTTTATCTTAGAAACTGAACTTTTACACACATATCTCAAGCCAGCAGTTACTCAGTCATCAACTTTCCTCAACTGTTGTGTTGCAGGAAACAGATGTGTATGCAAAGTGAATTAACACCATCTCATATCTTTCATTTTCTCACAAACACTCATAGTCACAAACATTCATAATCATAACGACCTAACAAGGGAGCCTTTTTAAATCATGCACTGTGGTGAAAAACTATTTCCTGCTGTGTTCAACGCATTAGCGTGTCGATATTAGAATATAAGTAATATGCACTATCGCTGTGTGAATTATGTTTAATCTTCTGGTGTCTTTGAGATATGATTTTGTCTCTGTAGTACTGAATTATGTTTTGGAATCATCTAGTCAAAAATTTGCTGATCTAACTTTACCTGCAGACCAGAGTGCTTGAGTGATTATGAGAGAGAGAGAGAGATAGAGAGAGGGCAAGGAACACTCAACTGATTGCATTTAGACTGATTGGATTGGATTCTGTCAAAAATGCCCATAATTAGTACCACCTGCCCGGACTATGACCCCCATTTGGTTACAGAAAGATAGGGAGGGGTGGACTGTCATTTTCTCTCGCTCCTCATCTCTTCCTTTCTGTCTCTCTACTTATCAATCAGTCTGTATGTTTCTATGTGTCTGGCTTTGTTCAGAATTGAATATTACCTTCTGCTACTTGCTTAATGCTCTGCCGCATATACTGCATCTTGTCTATTATGGTTTTAATAATAAGCGAAACAATATATGTATTATTCCATGAAAAACATTGTAGACTTTTTGTAACATTGCCTCATGTTGCATGCTTAATTGAAGGAAGTCTATAATACCTGGAAAATGCTATCTATTAGCATTCCTATTCACCTTTATTGCAGCTGCATGCAGCTGTCCTGCTGGAAAGGCATGCTTTAAAATCTGCCTGGAACTTTGGTTCTGCAGCCAGGTGTTTTTAAGCCAATTATCTGACCCATAAATATCATGTGACTAATTACTCAGACGCCAAAGGAAAATGACAGTGCTGACTGGCTAACAGCATGAGAAGAATGTGGTCTCAACCCTTTCATTAATAATCTTGAAGTATTCATCAAATGCAGCAAAGAGGAAAAAAATGGTTAAAGGACAAAAGAGGCTTTTGCAGCCAGTCTGGACTAACCAGTCAAACTTTTCTTTAATTCAGCAAATGGCATTCAGTAATGTTTGAAATAAAAATGGGTTCTAAGGATTATTAAACATTGTGTAAATTTTACACAATTCGTGCTATTTTAGTGGTATATAAAGAAAAAGAAAGGAAAGAATGTCAAGTTAAACACATTGCATTGTGGGATACAGTACTCCACACAGTAAGCACAATATGCATACCCTATATAACAGCTATAAGAGTAGTATGGTTGTAAGCCAACTTCTCTCTCATTCTCCTTTCCTCTCACTCATTCCAGCTGTGGCAGAACTATCAAAGAACAATGTAAGACCACAGTCTCTCCGGTTGCATGATTGCTAAAGCAATATTCAGCCCTTCTGAGAAAGACACAGCAGATGGAAGGAAAGAAAGTCTGAGACAAGATGGAGACCAAGTGGTGTAATTATTTTGGAAAGATTGGAAAAACCCTATTCCAGAACTCAGGCTGTGACATGCAGGAGGAAAGAAAGTGAGAAAGAGATAGAAAATGAAAATGAAAGCTTGGACAAGACAGACAGAGAGGCAGATGAATATCAAGGGCTCTTTTTTGAGCATAGCAGAACAGACGCCTTGCTGTCTCATGCATACACAATGGCACAGAAAGAGAAGACAACCTCAAAAAAGTCAAATTAGAATGTTCAAATTGAAGTGTTTCTTTCCAAAGCCTCACCTTATTCATCCATTTGAGAATCCAAAATGCAGGAGCACAGAGAGAAACTTCCTGATAATATGAATAAAATATCCACACCTTCTCTAACGCCGGCAGAGAAGCTGTGGGCACAGAGCCAAATAGAGATTCATATTGCAAGATTCTTTTCTGAAATCTTCAGTTATTTATTTCCTCATTTGTGTTTATTGTGATGTGACACATACATTTCATTTGGAAGACGTGTTTAAGAGCGGGCCGAGTTGACGAGTGCATTTGTAATCGTGAATAATTTGGAGTTCGCACACAGGCTGTCGTTTTGTTTCGCAGACGATGTGGACAAGGTCCTGCCCTGCTTTATTATTAACAAAAGAGCGTATACCCCACGCATGTCACAGCAGTTTGAGAGAGCTATTTATAGGCCTAGAATACTGCCTGTCTTAAAGAAACATGTTTAGCTAGCAATTTGGTTGAATAACCAAACAAATGCTGAAAAATATGTATTGTTTTTGGTTATCAAGATGTCAAACTGTGTCATGCGTTGTGCTCCAGTTAGTTTGTTTTTGTTTACCCTAGAGAATTTCCTTATCCTGCTGATATGGCCCAATCATGCTGGTCTCACATTTCTGATAACAATGCAACTTTGTCTGTGGCTATGAGAGCTGTTTTTACTCATTGCAAAGCATATTTCACATGAAAATTGTGTTTATAAAACTTAGGCTTATCTGATGCATGGCTGACCGCTCGCTAATTATTGTATTTTTTTTTAATTTTGTACATTTTGGTGAGTGACATTTTGTTCACTCACCATTATTGAACATTATTAACAATACTTTATGAATGTGCCAGTCACTCATGCAATTAAAACAATTTCAATACCTGAAACTAAAACACAGCCGTTACATTGTTTATGCTTGAAATTTGTACATATTGGTACGTCCTGGTTTTTGCTGGTCTGGCTGGTGGGTCAGCAAAATATGTCATAGCTGGTGTGTCATAGCTTATACACAGCATGGACATTCTTGGTGGTCTTGGTGGTTAAGAATCAAAATGGAAATACAAGCATCCCTGCTGGTAACCAGGTAAGTCAGATCAGGTTAACTATTTGATAACTATTTGATATTTTGTGTTTTTTCACATATGCTTTAGTGAGATTCTCCTGCCGCTGTTAAAATAACTTGCTTAAAGCAGTATGAATTCTATGCTAAAATGTGTTGCGGAAAACAGAAGATGCATATGCAAAATTAATTAACCACATTCAAATCTTTATCTCCTTACAAACACTCAACCACAAAAAGGGAGATTTTAAAACCATGCACTGAATGCTGGTGAGATACTTGCTAGTAACCTAGAAGCCCAGTGAGGACATTAGCAGGCTAGCAGCCTATGCTGGAGACTAGTATTCTAAACACAACAAGGCAAACCAGCATGTTCTTATTCAGAGCTGAAACTGACTGCTGATTGCACAGAACAGTGTCTTCCAGAACTGTTTCTTATGTAAAGAAATAATGCTATATAATATATACACACTTATTCTTGGTCTAACATTCCTCTGGCTAAGTTTGACTCCTACTTATTTGGCAATAATCTTCAATGTTAAGTGTATAAGCTTTAGTTAACAATATCTGAGAGGAGAGGATGTTTCTGTTCGCCTATCTTGTCTGAGTGTGGCTATTGATTTTGCCACAGGTGCAAACTAATAACTGTAATCTACATTCTGTGTGTGTCTGTGTGTGGGACTATGTGTATGTGTGTGTGTGTGGTCTTTACCCCATATTCATTTGCTGCAATCACCTATCGGAGAAATCCTTTATCCGCCTGTAAGGAAATCAATACCACAATGTCAACTCAGATTTTCATTTGACACAGACAGGCTAACAAGACACAACAACAGAAACATTTCAAAGGAAAACGCATCACTATAGATGAATGGGTGCACAAACACAGAGCTATTAGAAGGCTATCCCATTTTCTTATGATCTTACCCAATGTAAGAAGAATATGATAACATTCTCCATGTTCAAACACTATTACACACGCACAGACACACACACATATGCAGATATAGGATTAGGCACTCTTCCGCTGTGTGCTCTGCTTAAGAAAGCATGAAGCCCTGAGGCCCTGAGGCATGCTCTCTCAACCCTGCATGCCCAAAGAGCACACTACATACCATCACCCCAGCCAATGGTCAAAGCAACTCCCAGACAACAGATCTGGCACCAGTCTGGTTTTGTGGTTAAAAAAACATTGGGCAGAGTCCAGAGCAAAGTTTGCTGGCAAAAGAACACACGGAATGAAAACAGGGCCCCCATCACGCTACAGAGATGCAATTCGGATAATCCTTGTGCTTTTCTGTAGGTCGTTGATTGTCGATAATAAATTAACAAATGTCTTCCTGAAGCTTGTCCTCGACTTTATCTAGCCATTTAGAGTCCTCCTGTGTGGGATGCTTGAGAAATTAATATGCTGAACAGTACATGTAATGTAATATGCTGAAAGTTTTTTCTCTGTTTACAGAAACAGAATGAAACGTCGACTGCTTTGTTCTGTCAGAAGGCATGATGTGCAATTTTACTCTGATTGACTTGTGGGATGAGCATCTCTCTTCAGCTCAGCTAATGTTAAATGCATGCTTCCTGTCTGCATGGCTGCGGGGGGATCAATATAAGCGCTAGGCCTCGAGGAATGGCTCTGAACCATCTTTAACCTCAGTCTCAGGTTTAGGACTCCTTCGGCCCCCCTTACTGCTTCTGAAGCCCTGGAGGCCAGTCTGGAAACACAGAGACCTCGAGGCACAGTCGATAACAGACAGATTTGGAATTTAGTGATGAGGAGTGAGCAAGAGAGGGAGAGAAAGAGAAGAGAAACCACTCAGCTACAAAGTGCGAACTGACATCAGATCATTTGGAGGGACTGACGATTAGGACTCGATGTTGAGCTATTCTTGGTTTTATAGTCTGTAGATGACTTCAAGTGCAAATTACAGACACATGTCTACACACTCACAATGTATTTCATAAATGGGAGAGGTAGGCCCACTTTGGCTCTAAGGATATTTCTCACAAAGTGGTAATAGCCTGCCCCTTCATTAGCTGATTTTAATTTGTGAATAAGAGGGTAGTTAACAGTACTTTAACACACCGAGGTATGCTGAGCACCTTGGGACTCACCAGTCTCATACACCCTACACACACAGGTTTGTTTCGCTATATAAATAAGGACATCTCATAGACTTCTGTAGTTTTGTGCACAACACAGAATGAAGTGTAGCTATGCTTAATCTTCATAGTAGGGTTCTTGAATATACCAGTGCTTTGCAGCATAAATGGACTTCTGTTCACCCTTAAAGATGGTGTGTGTAGTTTTCTTCTTAATATTTTACCATATCCATGTTTAACATGTAGAGACAACTTTAAATAAGCCCCTTACAGGTTGAGATCCCTGAAAAATGTAGACTACGTTGCTCTGTACATTAAATGGTGTTTAGGGCAAAATTACCTGTTTGTTTGACATGCAGAATGTTTGTGAACCATATTTAAATACAATCATTATGAAAGATTATATGATGCAAAAAATGCACACTTCACCTTTAAGTGTAATTTTTTTGCTATTTCTGTAACCCACTTTAAGGGGAGTATGAAAAACAAATGTCAAGGTAATTTGACTCGGTGCCCAGCACAAATGATATTTGGGCCATGCAGGCTCAGAATGAGTTTGTGCAACCCATTTAGTGACCCAGCACAGAGACATCACTAGGGACCTCCTGTGAGTACCACCAATACACACACACACATACATACACACACACACACACACAAGCACAGGCCCACTCATAAATTGAGTGATTCTTGATGTGGGCAGGTGACAGAGAACTTTCTCAATATTTTGGTAGGAAAGGTCATGAGGAGGCCGGTCACGGAGTCCCTAAATGTTCTCCAGAAAGATAGTGAGAAACTAAAACTCTTGCCCAGACTAAACCACAATATTGTCCTTCACTTCACACACATCTCCACTCCACTCTTCAAACACCAAACTCAGGGCACAAGGTCCTGTCAAGACTAGCAGCTGAATTTAGACACGACTGTGTCCTATTTCTAGACTCACACTATCATTTGGTGTCCAGATTGTTTCTGATCTCTACCATGACACCGGGTTTGAAAGGGTTTCTGCCCTTTCAAAGAGCGCCTGAACACAGAAACTGTTTCATAGTGCACAGTGGTGTGTTTCAAAGCCTTTCAGGCTTAGACTATTTGTCTTATGTAATAGCTTTGTAACTGAATATGCCTTTTGGTGAAGTCTACACCCCTCAATCCAATTCTCCATTGCTTCAGCCTTCCTCTTCATATTCATCGCTGTACTCCTCCACGTTTCACTGCCATCCATAAAGAAAACAAGAGGTGCTGCTGTCACTCCGATACCGCAGTGCCATCTATTGGTGAAAAACAGAGGCTGCCTTAAAATGAAAGGGCGATAGACAAACAGCGAGAGCAAACAGGAAAAGAGAGAATCAATGTAATGTAAATATTTAAACTGAATTGCATAGAAAGGCAGGGCAGAAATGAAGCTGGCTTGTAATATTAGCTGATACTGAGAGTATGAAGGTGACAGATGAATGGCAGTAAATGTGGCATTGTGTATGTGATTATCGGCGCTTCAAGCAGACACATACTTACCATACGCAGAATAATGGATGTTCGGCACATTTTCAATTTCTGTTCATTGAAAATACACACATATCTCTTGTCAGGATCTCTAGTGTTTTCCTTTAGTTTTATGTTGTTATGTAATGACGTTATATTTGTGTGGTTTTGTGTATGTTTTATGTTGTTTCATGTATGTGTTTTGTTATGATTTATACATTGTATTCTGTTGTCTGTTGATTTGTATGTTTTCTGTATTGTTGTTGTGTTGTGTTATGGTGCTTCAAATATGCTTTTTGTTTTGTGTACATGTGTACATAACAAAATATAGCATAATATGTTATTGGTTTTCCACACTGTATCTCTTTCCTCTTTCCTTTTATCTTATCCCTTTATCAGTCGTAGTTAAATGTAAATAATGCTGGTGTGATGGACGATGCTGTCAGGCTTCTTCAAAGCCCCCTCGCCCATGAGAGCCGCCAGCTCCAGGTTGGGTGGAGTGTAAACAGATTAAAGGAAAGAGGAACAAGCACAGGTATTCCTGGTTACACTGATGACTAAGTTTTCTTCATTGCACCATCGTTCAAGTGAAAAGTAAACACTGAGAGTAAGCTACATGAAAGAGGCAGAGAGATCTAAGGTACAAACTGATAACTGCTATGTTTACATACAATCTCAATGACAGCTCCTATTACCAGCAGTTTATAATAAGCTCATGTCAACAACTATGTTAACTAACCAAACTTACAGTGCATTTTATTTGATTGGGGTCTCTGGAAATCAAACCTGGGCATTACTAGTACCTTAACCTACCAGTTGAACTACAGGAACTGACTTCTAAATATCAAGGATACAACAGGATTTGATCAGTTCATATGTCTTTAACCTTTTTACATGTGGCAGGACAAAAGAGGTACATTGGCATCTAGGATGTGTTTCTCCTACAAAAATGGAAACTATTAAGTTATGCAGCCTGTTATCACACAACAACACCCTTGTGATATTGAACAGCTTGTTCTTATGTTGTGCCCGTATCAGATACAGTGTCATAACACCCTGTTAAAAGATAAAAAATGGCACTATTAGATTAAACAGTACAAACTCTATCAAAGATCGCAAGAAAGTGAGGACATCATTAAGTAGGTTTTTGAGGTATATATGAATATGTTACATAAATATATATGTTATATGAAAGTCAGATAAATGGATCACTTCTGTGGGCGTGAGACCTATGCATAATGCCAACTAAAACTAAATTCCTTGGTTATTTTTTGTTCCATAATAAAAAAAGAGAAAAAAGGAAGTAAAAATACACATTAACAGACATGCACTATAAATCTTCATGAAATATGACTGAAAAGTGTGACAGATCTACAAGAGCAATTCAGAAATAAAAACATGCTTCCTGATCTGCATTTGATTTGGATAGGCTGTTACATTATTACAATACTTACAGCCCTTCTCAAAACTTTTCTCATCTCTTTCTAATCACTGCTATATTGCAATACAGCCCTGGAAAACCATCACTACAGTTCCAGAGTCATTTCTTTTGTATTGCACTGGTCTATGATAGTCTGTGCAAGTGTCAGCAGTAATATGTTTTGCCTTAGTCTGACATATGGAGGGGAAGATATAGTCTGCTGTAGAGATGTCACTAAGCCTGAATGAGGCCGAATAAAAAGTATCTTTCATTGCACGCGGGTGCGTGTGTGTGCGCACGTTGTAAGGGTTGAATTTTTTCCCCAAGTAGAGCAAAAGGAGAGCAAGGAAGTCTGAGTGAGATAAAGTGAGAAGAGTACAACGATACATTATACAAGCTTGTGTTCACTCTACATGCTGTACTAGCCTGTTCAATCTTTAATCTCTTCAATCGATTACACTGAGGTCATACTCTGAAGTGTACTTCCTTTAACTGTTGTAGTAGGAGTCATTTGTTCCACAGAGTATCAACTGAACCATTCCTGTTCTGCTGTAGGTCATTTTCATATATTGGACAATAACATTTAACTCAGATTTAAAGTTGGAAAAATGTTTAAAGATGTAAATAATACTAGTTTACTTACATCCAAAGTGAAACAGACATAACTGCTTAGAACTAATTATTAACAAAACTGTGGAAATTTATTCAGTGTGAAATCAGCATGTTCAAATTCAATGCTCAAATTTTTACACCTTCTGACAAGTAAAAAGAAATCTGACAAGCACCACCATGTGGCGAGAGTTTATGCTCTAAATAACGCCCCATTTTGCAGAATTACCCAAAAAACTGAAATTGTGCTACATAACAGAAATGACCTGAGCATGGAGAAGATAAAAGTCCAGCATATTATTTGTCTCTGTGTTGTTCTTTCTGTATAATGTGTATGTGTGCACAGGTGCAAGTCCCTCATCTGGTGCTGGAGAGAGCAGGCCAGGGCTAGTAATGTAATGTACACGTGTTTGGCTGTTCGTTTTGTTGTGTGTGTTTTGATTTATTGCATCCTGCTCTGAGACCCTGTAGCGGAGTGCTGAACACTTGTGGGTTTATAACTTGTTTTTCCCTTCCATTTTCCTCCAAGGTTGGGAAGAGATCAGACCACAGCAGAACTCAGAGTTATTAATTACTTCAGAGTTTCAAGGATGCTGCTAAAGTTGAAAAAGAGTGAGGTCAGAAGCTCAGAGAATCATTCACATATCACTGTGAACACTAATTCCATCAATTTGTGAAAGCAGTAATTCTCTTATTAAACTTCTAATGGTGTTGTAGCTGTTTAACAGTTGGTCAATACAGAAATTTAGGCAGTGCTACACACAGATGTAGACAGATTTTTCATGTTAATGGTGCCAGTGCATAAAAGCAGCTACAAAAAGAAATCTGATTAATCTCCCTCAGCTATTATCTAGAAGTAAAATGATTAGACCTGCATATCCTGGATTGTTAAATGTAACATATAACTCAAAATCATAGGCAATTTATTAATACATTTTCAAAAAGCACTTAGCAGACAACATAAACAACAAGAATTCACACGAAGAAAGCATATTCTGGTGATTTGTGATGTTTTGTGTTGTGATGATTTGTGTTGTGAAGTATAAAACTGAAGATGTGTACTTCTGCTCATCACAGTCTGTTTTAGAAGTTTTGCTGCCCTTCAAGCACAAAGCCCCAAACCAGACCCCTCACTTTATAATTTACCTCAGGCACTCCAATCCACTGCGGGCTAAAGACATCACAGAGAGCACAGCTACCTTACCAGACAGAGAGAGAGAGAGAGAAGTGGAAAACAATAGCAAGGATGAGAGAAAGAGATGTCCACTTAGGCAAAATTAAAGACAAAAAAAGTGAACTGTTCTTTGTCCTCAGTACCTCAGATAATAATATCTACCATAAAAGAAAAATATAGCAATGTCTGTTTTTAACATAAAACCTGTCTGTGTTCTTTGTTGACTCTCTGTGCCAACTTTCCTAATAACTCAGATATGTCTTAATAAGATTCTTCTGAAAAGGACCTGCACTCCAGAGACATGTCCTCCAGACATTTAAACACAGTCTCTCATCCCCAGCAGAGCGCAGAGCACGGAAGAGGTGCATAAATGAGAGGATGAGAGGGGTGGGGGGGTCAGACCCTGCGGTAGCATTTCTTTAATAAGAAGAAAAACACAAACACTTTTATAATTGTTTTTATGATGCCTCTCTCTTGTCCTGAAGGCCTAATGAAGGAAATCAGCATAAAAGATAATTAAAAAGTTACACTGAAATAGCCCAATGTGCGCTTGCCATATCTGGTTCTTCTCTCTCTTCCTCTATCTCCGCCCTCCAGTCACAGAAATGGAAATAAGGTTTCAGCAACTTGACGTTCAAACCTGCACCATTTACAAACTCGGTGATAAACGACATCTTAAAATTCTTTCAAGACAAACCGCTTGTGCTTTTAAAACGCAATAAATTATAGCTGGTTTCTGTCTCGTTGCTAATGAAGAATCTTAGAATGCATTATTACCTGAACTCCGCAGGGTATCATTTCATAGCCTGAATTAGGTTGCTTTTGTATAGTAGAGGCCTTAATGCATTCTAATGAAAACCAAGGTCTAACATAAGTGTTCAAACATCTGAGCCCACAAAACAACACTTCATCTTTTCCTCCGGGATTTTTGATGGCATCTTAATGGGCTTCTTATTCATGTGAATAACAGTTTATGCAGAAAAATGCAAAACATCTTAGCAGTGGTGAAGTTTTTTTAAAAGGCCAATCAATATTGTTTTTGAACTCCATATAGCTGAGGAGGAGTAATAACAAACCAGTTGAGCTTAGCTTAGCTCAAGTGTTTGTCTGTTGACTTTATAGAGCAATGCTGCTGTAAGAATTGCAAATACTTCAAAGTAAGGGCATATCAGAACATTATTCTTAATTCAATTGCCCCTATTTATTAATTCAAAATAAAAACGCATGTGAAATTTTGATATAAACAATTAAATATTAAAATGAGCTATTATAAAACAAGAACGGGTTCTACCAATGAATAAAGTCAAATGCAGTGTCTGGTTCCAAAAAGACTGTTTTTCTAGACACAAACAGCTCTAATGCCTTAACATCTTTACTGAGGTTTTTAAGCTCTTTAAACAGTCTTTACAGTTCTTCTAATGTTGAATTTGTGGCATGTTGTGAACTAAATGTGAGTGAAATTCACTCTGTGTGGTTGTGTATGGTTCTGATGTTGCCGTGTTATTGTTAATCGTACTTGAAGTAAATGGATTCTTTTTAGACTGGAGGCCACGGGTAACCTGGGAAATGTAGCTGATCAAAGCTACAGTGAAATATGATGATAGCAACATCATGCTGTGTGGCTCCTTTTCACCAACAAGTAATGGGCATCTTGTTAAAATATCAAGAGGAAGCGATTATTTCAGTCTGCTCTTAACCTGAAGGTTCACCAGAGGAGGATAATACCAATTTGTGATCCTAAACATATTAAAGTGGCTGAAGAACAAGGTAAATGTTTTTCAATGGTAAGTCAAAGCTTGGATCTTGAACCAGTGCACAATAAATCACAGAGCACAAGCATCATCTAACTAACCAGAACAACCATAAACCAGGATAAATTGGTCAAAATCACACCAGAACAGAGTGTGAAGTTGGTGAAGACTTCCACCAAAGTCACTGCCTGTTTAAAGAACTGACAGTGGTGATTGAAAACTGTTTTTTTAAGTTATTGTCTATAATAAAACATGTCACAAATAATTAAACAAGTAATTAAATCTGAGTTTTAGTACCTTAATAGTTATTCCAATGAAATAAGTAAAAAAAAGTGTAAAGTACACTTAATGATACTGCATCTACCTCTTTAAGCACTATGTGACATACAATTAATGCGCATTACATATAACATACACACATACATACAACCATTGCTTTTTTGTCCCTCTGCTCTCTCCTCTTGCACACTTATTAGATTGCATCCTAGAGTGTGCATCATCTGCCAATCTCTCTCTCTCTTTCTCTCTCTCTCTCTGGCTTATTCTTCTTTCATTTGTTCCTCTCTTCGTCTCTTGCTTCAAATCGAATGACCTCACCAGGCTAGTAATTGCAAAGCTGATCTGTGGCCTATCATTGTACAGAATGAAGGCCCTGCTCTCTTTTCACCCGTGTCAGGACAACAGCGTCTGCCAGGCTCTGATCCGGTTTGTATCGACTGCCCCTGCACACCAGCTGTTAACATTTGAAATTCATTTTATTATTAAAGCTACACGAGAGACTGAATAGAACAGATATATCTTTTACTGTTATCTCTCTGCATCGCTCAGTTCCTCTTCATTCTCCCAAGATTCTCTGCAAGAAGCACAACAACTGTGAGTCATCATGTAATGTTGTTTTAATTGGAAAACATCTGTTCTTCTGACCCCAGACAACTGTATTAATATTATCTTAGTTTCCTAACCAATCAACAACATGGTCTGATGGAGCCTAGTCTCAAATCCCCTGGTCACAAGTCTTAAAGAAACAGTTTACCAAAAACAAAAAATTTCGTTTTTTATCATTTTTTGAATGTAAAATGCACATTAAAAAATTTCACTCACCCGTTTTTTTACATTCATATTTAGCACTCCAGATTTCAAAAAAGCTTCATTAAAGTATTTCACAAAACTTGCTGTGCTATATTATCATTTTCATTGTATGGTATAGATGTGCATCCAATTTATTGCAGAAATTTATTGCGGAAATTTTCATTTTTTAGTGCACTGTTCTTTTAAAACCTCGAAACTTAAAAGGCACAGCAGAAGAGCCAAGCCACCCACATCCCTCCACACGCCACCGGCAGTAGACAGGTCATCTTCTAATCCTTCCTCTCATCCAGCTCAAATCAGTCTCACTCTCTCCCCCTCTTTCATTCCCCAGAGGTACTGACTGAAGGTCTTAGCTTGTGAATAGAGGCGAATAGCAGAAATCACACCCCTGGGCTTTTGACCGCCTCGTGTGGGAGAGAGAAATAGGAGAGAGATAGGTAGAAGAGACGGATGGAAAATCGGAGAGCCACATCCGATTGGGTTTCCCGCTAAGAGCCTTTCGAAGGCGGATGACTCAATCAGCAGCATTTCCAAAGGGAGGCCGGAAGTTTTCCAATAGGAGACAGAAGCACTTTCAGCTTTGAGTTCTGAGTGGCAGAACAAGGCTCAGAGAGCTCAAATGAAGCTACCTTTTTGTTCCAACTTAAGCCAGGATCACCTGTATGGCAGTCCATATACTGCACAGTAGTTCCAAATCTGATTGGAAGACCAACATTGAAAGCTGTTGTAAAATAATTAATATACACAATTTTGATTACACATCCATTGAATTCTACAGTAGTGCACCAAGATTCAACATTGGTTGGAATCATTACATAAAACTGGATAACTTGGCAGAAGTCTTATTTAATTTACTTTAATTATTATCATCAGCATTAGAGATATAAACCGTGCAATAAACATTGATTTACTCTGCTTAATCAACAGAACCCCTTAATCCTAACAAAATCCCAATAATGCACTGCCTTTTGTGCTGCAATTTTCTATAATTAAATAACGAGAGGTTGGTAATGCAAGTGACACATGGATGTCCTTTTCTTTACTCTTGAGTCTTTATATAGTTGTGACAGCACAGAGGTAATGCTTTCGACCAGTGTCTGCAGTTAAGTAATGGTAAAAGCAAAGCATTTAGTGTAAGACCATCTGCTGTGCAATCACTAGGGTTGTATTGACCACAAAGATTAGATTTGCCATTTGCTGGGGTCAGTGCAGTTTGTACTGGAGACAGGTGTGCAAC